>JAVJGJ010000030.1:2340474-2353641 GCA_035590215.1 Microhierax caerulescens
CTCAGACCAATGATTAAACTGACCTTTTCCCAAAGTTTCTTAACTGCATAAAGTAATAAAAAGAAATTACAAAAGGGTGTGTCCTGGACTCTCTGATCAGACAATGATGAAAACTTACAATCTAAGGCAGTATTAGCCTAAAACATGAATTAAAGTAGAAAAGGTACTACTTACAAGTAAATTACACTACTTTGATAAAAAGAAGGTGTGATTTCTTTGTGAATCTTTCATCTATATCTGGAAAAAACAGAGTGTTCTTGATAGGAGATACTGACTTGTTGCCCTGGACTCCAATTTTTTTTTTTTTTACAAGTGAGATATGAAGATACAGAAATAAATCAGGCCTAAAATGTCGAATACTTAGTGTATTTTTATGGTATAATATTAGACTGGATATATAGACAGAGAAAAATTGGAGGCTTCATACCTAAAAATTTATTCGCCTTTTAACTCTTTACTGCTGCAAAAGAGAAGAAAAATACAAATTTCACACTATAGTGGTCAATGTGTTTTAAAGTGCTGCAATAGCTATACAAGCAAAAAGCAACTATTGAAAAGTTTCTTGAAAGCATGTAATGTCAAAGGGCTCCTTTCTCATAGATTATGAACACTTCACAAATATTATAAAGCTAATTTACTTAATAGAGGTGACTAAGGTCTAAAGAAAATAAACCAGATAGGGTGATTTGTAATCTGTATTGCTATAAAGTGCCTAAGAGTCTAAGTTTCCTATAATCAGCTTAACTTTTACACAAATAACCATATCCAAGAATAGCTACTTGAATATAGTATTAAGAATAAGAAGGAAAACAAATGAATGACACTCCTGTTTGAAAAATACAGCTATAGTTCACTGCTTTTCTTCTGATACCTAATTATTTTCTATTAGTGAAGCATGAGCACATCAAGTTTCATCTTATTTGTTAAGTGAAAATACTGTGAACTTTATGCAAAGCTCTGAGAAATTAATGTTCTGATTTTATATGAAAGGTCAAAGTTCTTTTAACTGCTTGTAGTACTTAACATTTCTGTAAACAAACACAAGTATATAAAAATTCCCATGGTGTACTGGTGAATTAGTAGACAGAAATTTTTTTCGTACAAGTATTAAGAAATTGTCTGGAGAATGTGTTAGACAGCAAAAAAAAAACCCAAACCAACAAAAAAAACCCTACATTTGCAACTTAGGAAAGATCTGAACCAAAATATAGCAAGTCTCCTCAGCATTATAGTGAGACTACAGGCCCTGAAGTGAGGTGGCCTGAACTCCACCCTAGTGGGCCCTTTACTAAAATCTTCCAGTTTCACAAAAGCTATTGCAGATTATTATTTCTGCTCTGAAATGCCTAGCAGGCCTCATTTACCATACTAGAACTGCCAAATAAATTGGGTTGCCAGGCACCCCCAGAGGGTCTCTCTACTCCAACTTCTGGCCCTTCCAAATAGGGCCAGCTCTAAAGCTACCAGAGGTGAGCCAAGACCTCGTCTCTTAGACCTATGAAGCCCTCCAAGGACTGAGACCCCACAGCCTCCGGGGGCAGCCTGCCAGTGCTGAACCACACTCATGGTAAAAGCCTTCCTCCTTGCTGCAGGGCATTGCCTCACCACCTCTTGTGGGCCACCTCTCCGAAGAGTCTGGACCCATCTCTGTAACGTCCATCAGGGGGTTAAAGACAGAAAGTTTTGCCCCACCTCCTGCCCCATAGCTTTCTCCCTTTCAGGCTCCACGAACCTAGATCTGTTAGGTACTTGTTATACTCCACATGTTCCGACCATGGCACATTCTGTTGATCCTCCGCAGGACCCCCTCCACTTTACCATTATCCTTCATGTACAACAGGTCACACAGCACCAGGTGCAGCCTCACAAGTGCCAAACACAGGAATACTGAGCTCTTATTTGTGAATCCTAGGCACTTCTGGCAGATTTCATTAAGAGAGTATGCTTATTACTCTTAGCAATATCCCCGGCTTATTTCCTTTCATAGACTGAAAAAGATTGTAAGCTAATAACGGTTGTGCTAACATGTTATTTGCTAACAATTATCTGGGTTTATTAATAGAAAGGTATTACCCTCCAAATTTTTCTCACCAACTAAATCAACCACTTAAATTTTGGTTTCTATTTAGCTGATTCTATTGACCTTATCATTTTAGAACCCAGGTGACTCAACTTTATGTTTCTTTTGAAAGTCATTGACAATTAATATAATTGCATAATTTTAGGGGCTGTTTATAAATAAATACAACAGACTAAAAATCTGGAAAAAATGGCAAACAGATAATGATAAAGATAAGCAATAGAAGGAGCAGAGGGAAAAATTAGATGCAACGATCAAGTGCTACTAAGAAAAAAAGTATTCTTTTTCAATGTTATTTATACCACTGTGCCTTTTTGACCTGTAAACTATATATAATTAATGATACAGGCATTTTCACCACTTCTGTGGGGAAAAAGGGACATGGCAGATTACCAGAAGACAAAAATCACTGAGAAGAGCTATAAATGAAGAAAATAGGACTCCTAATATTGGGGACAGAGATCATCTAATTTTACTAGCAAGAACATAAATTTAAGACTTTGACCTATTCTGTATGAAGTGCAGTGACAAAGCAAACATAAACTGATGCAACTTTTCAGGGGTCATAATCTCTATGCTACTTTCATGGGCATGCTAAAATTTCATGCTAAAATTCATTGGTTAACAACCAACAGCTTCAAACAGGTTAATTAAAAAATATTGTAATAATAGAAATGAATGAATATAAAAGAGGGAAGAATAAACATGTTGGGAAAAATAATAATTAAAAAAAAATCCACAAAGAAACCAAACCCAAAACATTTTCTAGATGATTCAGGTTCCCCTGAATGAGAGATAAACAGACATAAAAAGAAATAAGCAGTAGGCATCAGCAAATGTGTTCTATGAAATGCTATCATGAAACCCATGACTGTAGCAGCCACATGTTGTGGGAGTCTGGGAAACTGTATTTGCAATTCTAAATGAACAAAATGCATATGAAGCAATATACAAGCCTCTTCTGCCTCTTCTTTCCATCATATTAGGAGCTGTGAAATGAAATGAGGGTGAAATAACCATAATTTTAAAAAGTTTGAAATAAAATCTGAAGAAATAAGAGAAAAAGAAGTGCTACAGGAAGAAAGGTGGCATTCAATCATAAAAAGCTTGTAACAGTAACAAAGAAAGTAAAAATGCTCATGAAATGCACAGAGAGAAGAAAAAAGAAAAAATCTAAAAGTACATTTGTTATTTGATGGATAACAAATCCAGTTCTGTAAATATTATGAAGTTTGCTAACTTAGTTAACTAGGTTGAATGAAATTCACATTTTAACTGATATTTCAAAGTGTGTACCTAACTCACTTAAAAATTGTGTACACATCTTTTACAGATACAGATCTTGAAATACAGATCTAGAAAACTTGGTGAGAAGGACCCACAGGTCTGTAATGCTTGTAGATTTTTGGCTAGTTGTTCCTGGAAATGATTACAAACATCTTCTGTTACTTGTTTGCTCTCTGTGAGTGTCAATGAGTTTGTCAGAAATCAAAGGAAGTCTTCTGTGGGACCTTCAAAAGATCACTAGTAATTGCCTGAGATATTAATTATACTACAAAGCCCTGTTAGAAGGATTATATACACATTTGACCATGGCCAAAGAAAAGAAAAAAAAAAAAAAAGTGTCATATGTGTACAAGTTGTACGTTTTTATATATATGCATAAAATTTACACATATATTATATATATACTATGTATATATCTTACTGAATACATTAGATTAGAAGTGGCCTCTGGAGAGCATCTAGTCCAGGCCTACCCAGTTCAGACACGGTCAGCTAAAGCAGGCTGCTCAAGACAACATCCCATCACATGCCCCCTCCACCATTTATCAGCAGTCCCAAAAATGGAGGTTAGCCAGAGTCACGCCCATCTACAAGAAGAGCAGGAAGGATCTACAAGAAGGATCTACAAGAAGGACCTGGGGAACTACAGGCCTGTCAGACTGATCTCCACTCTTGGAAAGTTTATGGAGCAGCTCATCCTGAGTGTTATCATGTGGCATGTGCAGGATGGCTTGGGGATCAGGCCCAGCCAGCATGGGTTTGTGAAAGGCAAGTCCTGCCTGGAGAACCTGATCTCCTTCTACAACAAGGTGAGCCATGTAGCAGAAGGGGGAAAGGCTGTGGATGTTGTCTACCGGGACCTTAGTAAAGCCTTTGACACCATCTCCCACAGCATTCTCCTGGAGAAACTGGCTGATTGTGGCTTGGATGCGTGCACTCTATGCTGGGTAAAAATCTGGCTGGAGGGCTGAGCCCAGGGTGGTGGTGGATGGTGTTACATCCTGTGGCTGGTCACAAGTGGTGTGCCCCAGGTCTCACAAGCTGGGGCCAGTCCTGTTTACTGTCTTTATTGTCAATCTGGATGAGATGTTTGTGTGCACCCTCAGTGAGTTTGCAGATGACACCAAGTTAGTCAGGAGTGTAGATCTGCTTGTGGGTAGGAAGGCTCTGCAGAGGGATCTGAACATGCTGGACTAATGGAACAAGGCCACTTGTATGAGGTATCATTGCCAGGTCCTGCACTTGGGTCACAACCCCACACAATCCTACAGACTTGGAGAAGAGTGGCTGGTAAGCTGCATGGTGGGAAAGGACCTGGGGTTGTTGTTTGACAACTGGCTGAACACAGCCAGCAGTGTGCCCAGGTGGCCAAGAAGGATAACAGCATCCTGGCTTGTATCTGAAACAGTGTGACCAGCAGAGCTGGGGCAGTGATCGTCCCCCTTTACTTGGCACTGGTGAGGCTGCACCTCAAATCCCATGTTGGGTTTTGGACCCCTCTCTTCAGGAGGTCCGTAGAGGTGATGAAGCACATCCAGAGAAGGGCAATGAAGCTGGTGGAAGGTCTAGAGGACATGTCTTATGAGGAATAGCTGAGGGAACTGGGAGCTGTCTAGGCTGAAGAGGAGGAGGTGGAAGGGGCAACCTTATTGTTCTCTGCAACTACCTTGAAAGGCGGTTGTAGGCAGGTGGGGATAGATTTCTTCTCCCAGATAACAAGCAACGGAACAAAAGGAAATGGCCTCCAGTTATGCCAGGGAAGGTCTAGACTGAACATTTGGAAAAATTTCTTCATAGGAAGGGTGGTCAAACATTGGAACAGGCTGCCCAGGGAACTGGTAGAACCACCATCCCTGGAGGTGTTTAAAAAACATGTAGAAATGGTACTTAGAGACATGTTTTAATGATGGATTTGGCAGTCCTGGGCTAACAGTTGGACTTGATCTTAAAGGCCTTTTCCAACCTAAATGATTCTTTGATTCTATGATTTTTAATGTATCCACAGACAGAGTTTTCAGAACATATCTGTACAACCTGCTCCAGTGTTTGACCACCATCACAGTAAAAAAGCATTTATTGTATTCAGATTTATTTTTGTGTGTTTATTTTGTGCCCATTCCTTCTTGTTCTATCAGCGGGAACTTCTGAGAAGAGTCTGGATCAATTTCCTTCATTTCCTACCGATTATTTTTTCATGAACTTGGATAAGACCCCCTTGAGTCTTCTCTTCTCCAGACTGAACAGTGCAAGCTGTCTCAGCCTCTCCACATATGGAAGTTCTCCAGTCCCTTAATCTTTGTGATCTTATGCTGGACTCATTCCATAAGTCCCTATCTTTCCTGTAGTGGGGAGTCTGGAACTGAACACACAATTCCAGATGTAGCATTACCAGTCTGAGTGGAAGGATCCCCTCCTTCAGCCTGCTGTCAGCATTCTGCCTGATGCTGCCCAGGATACTCTTGGTCTTTTTTGCTGTGTGAGGGTGTATTGCTTGTCTACTTGAGTGCCACCAGGACCCCAAGGTCCATCTTGGTAAAGTTGCTTTCCAGTTGGTCAGCCACCATGTTGTATTGGTGCCTGGAGTTATTTGTGCCTGGGTGCAGGACTTCTCATTGTCCTTTGTTGAACTTTATGAAGTTCTTCTCAGTACACTTCTCTAGACTGTCAAGGTGCCTCTGAATGGCAGCAAAACTATCTGGCCTGTCAGTCCCTGCTCCCAGATTTATATCCCCTGTGAACTTGCTGCAGGTGCACTCTAACCCAGTGATCCAACCATTAATGAAGATGTTGAATAGTACTGGCACCAGTATTGACCCCTGGGGTACAACACTAGTGTATTGCCTCCAACTTGACTTTGTGCTACTCATCACAACCTTCAGGACCTGGTCCTGTGGGCAGTTTTCAATCCACCTCACTGCCGTCTTATCTCATAGTATTTTATCAGGTCTTCTATGATGATGTTATGGGAGACAGCGTCAAAGGCTTTACTGAAGCTTAGATAAGCAATATCCACTCTCCCCTCATCTACCAACCTAGACACCCCATTGTGGATGGCAATGAGTTTGGCCAGGCATGATTTCCCCTTTGTAAAACCATGCTGACTACTCTCCATCACCTTTTTACCCTTCATGTGTTTGGAAATAATTCCCAGGAGGATTTTCTTCATCACTTCCCCAGGGACTGAGGTGATGTTGCCTGGCCTGTAGTTTCCCACATCTTCCTTCTTGACATTCTTGAAGTTAGGAGTGATATTTGTTCTCTTCCAGTCTTCAGGAACCTGTCCTAGTCACCCAGACCTTTCAAAGATACTTGAGACTGGTCTTGCAATGACATCCAGCTCCTATGGAACTCATGGCTGCAACCTGTCAGGCTCCTACTTAGGTATATTTAGTCTAAGTGCTCCTCAGCCTCATCCACCTCCATCACATATAAGTCTTCTTTACTCTACACTTTCCCTATTTTCTCAGGAGCCTGGGTTCTGTAGAAAAGCATTTTAAAATACGTGTACTAAAGAGGTAAATGCTCTAGAACAATTTATTACTTTATTACAGCCATGTAAGCTGACTCATTTCATTGTAGTTGTCTAAGATGTCAATCAGTAATTTGAACAGATTAGGGATCTGTGTTTGCTGAGCCTAGAGAAAGCTCATCATTCCCTCAATCATTCTGACCCTCAAAGACCCATTAGATTGCACCAGATTTGTATATTTTGCCACTTTTCACTACCATTTTAATGGAAACATTCACAAACTTGAAATAGACCAGGTGTACTGAAAGTTGTAGGAGCAATGAAGTCTCAAAACACGTATTTTCTAAAATATATCAACATAAACCAAACTAGGTATAAAATGGCTTAATTTGCACATACTTAAAGCAAAATCATACTTCAACAGCTGATCACTTTAACTTCAGAATTTTGGGTTTCATAGTCTTTAATGTGAGTCCTGCCCATATTCATGTGAGTGAAAGAAAATGAAGGCTAATACCTGTCCTGTAAAAATAATTAATTTCAAACAATTAAAGAGAATTTTTGCTATGAATTTTTATTATAAAGATTTAAATTTTTCTCTTTTCTTTTTCTGTTCATGCTAGCCAATACTAAAATACTCTTTTGCTTGGGTTTGACAGGGTGATATAGTACAAAGGAGAACAGAGCATCTGCCAGGCACCCACTGAATTTACAGGTTAGAGCTGAGGTAAGCCTGTCTGTTCCAAATGAAATGTACAGATTACATTTCAATGCTTCACTGCATCTGTAGATAAGATAGTTCATTTAGCTTTTTCCTACCCCATGTTAATGTTATTTTTCAGTTTCACTACAGGCCAGTCCAGCCATAATACAACATTTTTGAAACAGACTGGCTGGATTGCTTTGAGTTACTACTATCCGAAGTGGTGTAAATCCAGAGACATGAAGTATTAATGCCCATGCTTGAAGAAAGTCTTCTACACATACTGGAAAGAACTATAAGATGTTAAATAACTTTACCCACATAACACCTTTTCTTCCATTATATTTCAGGTTTCTTCCATTTAGTTTTCATTTCCCTTCATTTTAATTTTCATTCACTGTTACACCTTCCATGTACATTAAAACACAACTTGATCCCTTGACACAATAATGGCTTAGAAATAGTTATATATAGTTTATCTTTTTAGGGAAAGAAAAAAAGAAATGGGGCAGAAGTCATGACGCCATATTGTTATTTTGAAAACCTTCCAGATAAACTTTATATTGTGAACATAACGTAAAATTCCAGTTACAGTTCACATATATATTGTTCATCAACTATACATTCTTTAACTTAGTTGATTCTTATAAATCTATTTAAAGATTGAGGTATCCAAGGACTAAAATGAACTGAAGCACAGACTTAATAATAAAAGTAGTACTTCCTTAAATTTTAGTCCTATTGTCAGAATAGCTGTACAAAACACTTCAAATGTTTTCAAGAAGTTGACCATCAAGAAGATATAAACATCACAACTTCATATAGCGAGTTTTAAGTCATTACCTGTATCTTGAAAAAAAGCTACCAAAGACATACATATTTCAAAATACAGAAATATAAAGGAGAAAGATAACAAAAACAAAAACAAAAAAACAAAAACAAAAACAAAAAAAAAAGAGAAACCAAACCAGCAACAGCAACTAAGAGATACACTAAGACGTAAAAATAATTAAACACAAATATACAACATTTCTGTAACACAAGAAATCCATCTAGGTTTATGTCAAGTTTGGTAACTATTTTAATAAAATACAAAATACATTTCCTAGAAATATGAAAAAGAAAAACAAATATCAAAGGTCTTTTTATTAAATTGGTGTTATTTTGGACATGTCCTTGAATTCTAGTCTTCATTCAAAACCAGAATACTTGAATAGTTACTTCTGCACTCACAGTTTTCTGGGTAGAGCAAGTCATCACACTTCTTACCTGATTCCAAAAAGGAGTCAAAACCTTTCTGAACTACAGCAGAAAATAATGGTTGAGTCTTACTGCAGAAAAGGGATCTTTATGGAGAAATAAGCAGGGACCACAAGACAATTAGAAAGAGCTTTTTTTTTTTTTTCCTTGGTTTCACAAACCAGCTAGAAAAGCAATCAATGAAGACACCAGCATAATATCACATGTCATTGAACTTAATCACTGAAATAGCTGTATTTCCACTCGGTTAATAGGACTAATTCCTAAATATTTTTATTTGATTAAATTCTTGTTTTGACAGTCATTGCTATATTAGGTCCACTGATATAATAACTGTTTCTGAACTGTTTTTTCGCTAGCTTGACCTTTTCAAATATGGAACATTTTGGATATGCTTTCGTTTATAGTTGTGTCTACACCACAGTGTGATATTTCAATTGAATATGACACTTTTACTGTGTCTTCTTCCGTCTAGGAGTAGAGTTTATGAACACAGTACAATAACTAATAAAAATTGTACAATAAAACAAAAAACAAAACTAGGTAACTTTGTCATTGAGATGTACTAAATTGCTTAAGACAGATACTTTAAAAGACAAAAGCGAACCTATTAAGAAATTCTGTATTATACATTTCTAGTGCTGCTACATTATTTTTTTTAGTCATCCCATAGATATTCATAGCTAGAGTGTCTTCAAGCACTCGCTGTTGCCACAACTTGCAGGCTGATAAAGGCATAGTGCAGGCATAGACATAATATAGAGTTCAACAAAAGTTGTAATTGCTGATTTCAGTGACCATGAGGCAAAGAATATCTCTCTTAAATGGAGTGTTCTTAGGTCCAATTTCTTGCCTTTTACTTTAACCATCTCAAATGCATGTTACATGTAGCAATCTATGTAGATGTTGCAGGTGAAAAAAGAACATTCATTACTAATAGGCCAGAGCTCGAGCAAAATGGATTGACGTGGCTCAAGTACTCCTACACTGACTTTGTAATCTCCATGATGGCAGGTATTCATCATGTAATCAGAGAATTTAAGTATCTTTGTTCGCTGACTCTTCATGGTTTTCTAAAATTCTCTATTCTGCTTATATTATCTCTTAGAGAGGAAGGCTATTTGAGTGAAGAGAGTTTGTTGGAGCAAACAGATTCCCAAAGAGGTTTATAATGAACCATTCTTATACCCCAGGAATACTGTTTTCTTGAAAGTCTCCTGAATTTTGAACTTATTTACACAGATGGATGTTATTTTCTCCATCTTCATAGCCAACAAGTAAATACCTGAAGTTTTTAATCATTGCTAGAAGGTTCTCCTCTGTTACACGAACAGCCACAGAAAGTCATTAGTTGTCTGTGTAGGCTGAAATCTAGATAACATTTACAAAAAGAAATTTCAGGTCTTGGAAAAGTTAATAACTGTGATGTATACTCTTAAAGGCACTTATGCAATTTTCCAGAATTAATCCCTCTGAATGGAAGTAAAACTTGAATTTAAAAATTTAGAATACTAATTTTAATAATAAGTATGGTGAAAAACATGTAAGTTGCTATAGATCTCCATATGAGTTAGCACAGAACAAAACCCATTTTTATAATACTACTTTTATTTTATCACATACGATCATTTCCTGTAAAATTATTTCAGAATTATATAGCAATAACCTGTAGCTGTTGGTTGTTAGCAAATGCCTTTTTATTAGAGAATGAGAGCTACTTTCTTAAATAATGGATAAAAATACAGAACAAAACTTCTTCAGAGTCCTCTAAATAGCTAGTTAGGCATTTCTGTTACATCTTTTATGCACTTCTGTACAAACAGCCCAATGGTAACTGCCCAGTGCAACATTAAATGGAATTTCTAAGTGAGACACATTTGATAAGAAAATTGTAGCCATTGCTAAACCAAATCCATAATTACACACTTAAATGTATTCATTATGCCCAATCTAAACATATTTCTTTATCTGATGGCTTTTAAATTTTTTCTTTAAATCAATTAATATTTATTCTATGGGCTGCACATTATCTTTCACCAAATACAAGAAACAGAAGTAAATTATTTGAACAAAATCATTTGTCACTGATTTTCAATTAAATCAAGAATAGCCAAGTCATTTTAGTTCTTGTTGCCAAGGAGACTCCCAATTATTTGTTGACAGTAGATTATTAGTCCAATCTTCTTACATTGTTATTGCTCTATATAGCACATTTTTGGCAGATAAACTTTAATCAGTTAAACAGCCATATTCATATTCTTCAGGATAAGTATGCTTTTGAAATGGAGTGAGGACATTAGGCAATGCCTGATGTTTCTGCAAAAGCCGTGGGCTCATGGGGATCTCAGGGTGTGTCCTCCTGTGCCTAAGTTTGCAATGGCAGGAAAAGGAATATCAAAGAATAAAAGGTAGATGCAGAATGAATAGAATTTTAAAAAATTATTTGCCTTCAGCAGTTCTTTTTCATGTTAACACTATCACCAAAAACTAGCATAAGACATACAAGGATAGGTTAAAATCAGCAAGACAGGGTGCTGTGAGGGGAATCAGGTACTGGACTAAACAAAAATCTAAATTGGTCATACATGAGATGACAGGTAAATTCAACAAGACACGAATGTCATGAAAAAAACAAATCAGTAGAAATTAGCAGGATAACATTTTAGTGTTCAGCAAAATCCTTAATTTAATTACTATATTTAAATTTCAGATGTATTTGTTCAGATTTAAAGCTTATTTCTGCATCAAAATTGCTAGGCTCTAGTTGTAGCTAACTGGAGAAGCTGCGGTTTTGTACTCAGGTTAGTACCTTCCTGCTTTGAGAACACATGCTGTGTCCTGGGAAAGGAAAGTTTCACCATTGAGAAAAAGGCCTTGAAAATGTTACTTCTCCTTATGACATTTTTGTGAAGTGAAACACATTCTCGTTTGCAAAGCCATAGTGACAAATCCTAGCCGTTGGCTATATGTATACTACATTATTCATTTCTACCCTATAGCACCTGATACAGGTTGTCATTAGTCAGATCTCTTCAAGGCTTATGTTAAAATTGTTCACGGCAAGCAATTTCAATTAAGCAAATGAAGAACAGGTAACTGGAATAAATCTCTTCCTGAACAATGGAACTTGCAGAGCATAATGATGCACCATGGCTTCACCTTTACCCTGGAGAGTCTTTTCTATGCAATTCAGGTTGAAATCTAAACTGCATAACTATTGACATCAACAGACTTTATCTAAACATTCATAAGTAAACCAGAATTACAAATGTAACAAAATAATCCATGAATTTCAGTCCTTTTTAATGTAGTACAAAACTGCAGTTTTTTAAGCATTAAACCAGAACACAGGTCAGCTTTATTAGAAGTTAAACAAAAGAAACTATGTGAGACAACATCAGGGAAGTACTACTTATACTACTAAGATACAACTAGTAAAAGTTTAGGAAGGTGGGAGGCAGGTGAAGGAAAGGTAATATCAGGAAAGTAGCTGGGGAAACCAGGGAAGGTATGGGGGTGTCATTATCCTTATAAGATTAGCTGTGACAAGATTTTCAAGAGTTTTGTCTTATTGACAGCTTCTAATTTTTTTCATCCTTACAGATAATTTCATTCATGTCTACATTTACATCATTTGGATTACTTATTATATCTCAGTTATGGAGTTTTTGTACTGTTATCGCATTACGCTTCTCTGAAAACAATTGGAAATTGATTTTATCTTTGCATCTCATACTGACTTCAAGTTTTGTGATAACATGACAGCGACCAAACTGGGGTCTGGTTTATGTTCCGTTAAATACAGTGAAAGAACCTATTTTAATAGGGGCACAACCATATCTGGTTTTAGTTCAGACCTCATTGCTACAGTAAATCATTTAAAGTGACCTTAACAAAACTCCTTTTCTTCTTATCTTTCAATTAGGGTGCTATAAAAGGAAAAAAAAAAACAAACACCACCACCACCACCACCAAAACAAACAGTGAAATGTGCTGAGACACTCACTGAAATTGTGAGTACTTTATGCACTGAAGAGATGGTACTCTGTGATGATGATGCCATTTTGCTCTTTGGCTAGGTAGCTGGAGACCAGCTAACCCTCTGCCAGCTCTGAATTTGATCGGCACTGTATCGCTCTGGAAACTTTGAAGAAACACCAGATTTCTGACATCTACATTTATATCAAATGAATACAGAATGTTTAAATGGATGCCAATAGATACTAGAGAAAATTAATAGCTGTATGGCCATTACTTGAAACCATGACTTCATAATTCAAATATGGGGGTTTACATATATATATATATATATATATATATATACATATATATATATATATATATATATATATATATATATATATATAT
>JAVJGJ010000030.1:2353741-2372905 GCA_035590215.1 Microhierax caerulescens
TATATACACAGAAAGAGATATGGGTATATTTCAATTACAATGCAGGCAAAACTCTCAGAGCTCTTAGAAGTGCAGCTTTTAAATAAACAGATGTTTTGACAGTTCAAACTGTTCTTTTAGTTTGCAGCAGAGAATGTTAACAGGAAGTTGTGCAGAGAAGAGAATGAAATGAAGACACAACTGCAATTCTGAGGGAAAAGGAGATAAGGATTTCATACAAAATACTATGTCAATGGCAAAACTGGGAATAGCCTTACTGTTCTTACTCCAGCTCTGTTTTTTTATCTTCTGGACTCCCATGGAAGCATTGTGTTCACATGGCATAGAGTAGTATGCCTTTCCCAGGAGAAAGGGATTTTGATTGCCAGCTGTTAGCAACCAAGGCATAATTTAAAAGCTTTAACAACAACAGCACAGAACTCATCATCTCCTGTATTGGTAAGCTTTATACTTTTGGAGATGATAACGGAAACTAAACTTGTGTAGCAAATTTAATTTTAGTCACACCAACAAAAATCAATGTTACTCATGAATTCAGCAAAGTAGCTCCAGATTTTGTGCACATTTAGAAAGACCACAGCTTTGTTCAGATGCTCACATACTCATTAAAGTGTATGTTTCTGCTTATTTATAGCAAGTAATATAGGACTTCACAGCACAATTTCTACTGTTTTTAAACTTCTGTGCACCAGCAAGTCATCAGCACTGTTTTCTCTATAGTAGCCTAATCCTCTTACAGGAACCACAACACTCTCAAGAGCTGATTCAAAACCTGGAGCCAAACAAAAAAAACATATCATGAGGGATATCATTTCATCAGACCTTCAGATCCCTGTTCTGGAATCCTCAAGATCCTGAAGCATCCTCGAAACACCTCTTTCCCAGTGAAGAAAGCTAATTCTTGCTACAGGGAAAGAACATCTCAAGCAGGGAGTCTTCCCCAGCTTCAGTCAGTGGAGGTGTTTCTTGCACACTCAGGCTTTACCACCTAAAGCGCTCCCCTGAACTCTTGTCTTCTTTCTTCCTTTTCAACAACAAGCAGAGGAGGAGGAATTTCCAGTGTTCCTTATAAGGACTAAAGAACTGTTTGTCGAGCACAGAGATGAGCATGACTCTATCCAAGTGAAATAATTGTCAGCTAGCTTAGTTCAACTCTATGGAATAACACTTCATGGAGCGACTATGCATTTCTGCAGATACCCTGATGGCAGATTTTTTCCTAAAAGATCAAGCACAAATCCGGGGCTGATAGTGATGAATTAATGAATTATTATTGTACAGAATTTTCATCACAGCCTTTCATCTGTTACTTCTGAAATGTTTCACCTACATACCCATCAACTTGATCAAAATCACACGCTGCAGCTCTGACAGTCAGTCATACTAACTGGTTAGTTGTTTTGGGCCACATCAGTCAAAAAAACTAAGACTAAGTGTTATACAACTGTTTTAATAGTTTGCATGCAGTTTACATAGTCTGCAGAAAAGTGTAGTTGTTTTGTAAAAGTTTTATAGGATAGAAGGTTAGACATACATGCATACATAAATTCTTGTGAAAATTAAATTTAAGTACTTTGAACTTCAGAGTGAAACTCACTGTTCTACAAATAATGAAAATGTCAACGAGTCTATAATCTGAAAAACAGTTATGCTATTCCCGTTAAAGACATTTTCACCTCTCTAGCCCTAGTCTTTCCAAGTAATTTCCCAGGTTAATGTATACAATGAGTATTCTTGTTGTCTGCTGCATTCAAATATACAATGATAATTCCTGACCAAAGGCAAAATAGAATCCGCTTTTTCTAAAACAATGAATATTTTAGCTACTATATTAAGAAGAGGAATAATAAGTTATTTACACAGGTATTAACAAAAAGTAGATTAAAGGCCTAGATTAGTGCAAATAATTTAATCTGAGAAATAATTTATTACTTCAGAGGACAAGTGTAAAAGCAACATGCTGTAAAATGCTGACACTTGTACAATTGCTGTGTTAATCAAATGCTCTGTTTTTACAGTCCTGTCAGTGAATAATCAGGACTAATGATTTCACTCAAGTCTGAAATACTTTACCTTGCAGGCTGCAAGCTGCCGAGAGGGAGGCTGCCCTTCATACTGGAAGTTCATGACCTTGCAAGAATGAGATTTTTCATTACATTCATTGAAGCGTAATGCCATTAAAACTAATTTAATACATTCATTTCAATTACATGGTAGTATTGTATAAGATACAATATAGTCACATTGTAGAAGGGGTGTTTGGTAGGTTTTTTGCTTTTGCTTTGTTTTGGTTTTTTGTAACTCAAATTCACAGAATTGGATTACATTTATATGACAGATGCCTTTATTATTTTTCATTTGATATTTTAATTTTTAAGATAGCTGTTAGAACCCAGGTTGCATTACAAAGACTATAGTTACACTGTATTTATTCCCAGTAATGTAAGTGCTTTCTTGTCAAAATGTGTAATTGCTGTGTAACTACTCTGAAATTTCTACTTGTACATTACAAAGCTGAAGGGAATGTTTTCACTGCTTACAGAATTTTGTACAGCATCAATAAAAGGCAAAAGAATAAAGGTAAGTTAAAACTTAGTAAATAGAAAGGACTCTCTCTAACACCCCCCCACACGCACACCCCACACCATGCTTTACTTATTCTTAAGTAATGGGGAGAGGGAATGAACACAGTCTGATCAGAAGTGCAAATGGGTATTGGAATTAATGTAATATAAGAGCAGGAAGATTTAAAAGGCAGAAGAGAAGAGAAGAGAAGCTATGAAGTAAACAGCAGTGCCTGTCTTGGAACTGAACTGAAAAATATTTACCAGAACAATTAAATTATTGTGCATCCATTGCTTTTGTTTCTTGGCACAAAATATATATTGCTGGTAAAGATAAACTGAAGCAAGAAACACTTTACTGTGAACTTCCTTTAATATTAAAAAAGGTGATATGACCTAGGTTGTATTTTGGGCAAAAAGTTTTATCAGAAGTGGCACATGAGGGAATTATGTTACCAAAATCACAGCTGGTCTATTTTGATAAAAAGCCCAAGCTGAGCTCAGGATGCTATTTATAACTGGGCCAAACAAAAGCAGCTGAAGTAGAAATCTAGAGCAAAGTTTAAACTACTTTGTCTGGATCCATACCAAGATGTCCCTGGAACTGCAGAGTGTTATGTTCTAAAATAAAATGTATTCTGTGGCTTCTTCTCAAAAAGGCATCAAGATTTGATATGTTGCACTTCACAATGAGCATAAAAAAAAAAAACAATTTTTTTTTTTAAAAAAAAACACAAAACAAACAACAAACAGAAACCCCCTACCTTATTTGTTATAAAATGCCTCTTTTTTTCATTGTATGAATGCCATCAGACAAAGTAGAAGCTATCACTGGAATGTGTATCACTACTTGTGATAAACCCTATATATTTTGTTCTTGTACCATGTTGAGTGACATAACGTTTTTTAGGAATGTTATTACAAAGTCTCCCCCAAGATGTGTCATACCTGCTCAGCTCTCCGACTAGTCTTTCACGGGCTAGTTGGCTGTCATCTGGTCTTTTTTAAGTATCAGCTCATGAGCCAGCTGCTTTCACGGGCTAATTTTCACAGTGAAATAAACAATGTATATCTTGATTATTTTTTTTCAGTAAAATAAATTCTAATGATTTTTTCCTTCTCACATTCATTTAAATAGTGTATCAGATCACCACAGTTTTTATGAAAACCAAGAACAACTACATATATGTATAGAAACATACTACATAAACAGACACCATCTAGCAATTTGTAACAGGACCTAAACTGGCAGAGGAGAGTCTTTCAGAATTTAGTGGGAGAAGAGAAACTGTATAGGAAGCAGAAGAAGGAAAAAATTGCATATTAAAGATTGACTGAAGCGCTTTTTACATGTTTTTCTGGTAAGTTTTCTTGCTGACAATGTAATATGATAAGGTATTTAACCATTATCTTATCTTCCTTGATCTGAGTTACTCATTATGACTACTATCTTTTCTTGACATATCACAAATCATGTTTTCTTCCTGCTAGTAGGCCATACTACTAGCTGTCTGAGAGCTAGTATTAGAGTAGTGAACACTTTTCAATTTTATTTAACTGCTTACCATGTTTGTGCAAATTATGTTACCAACACTCATTTCAACTCAAAACAAAAGCTTTTTCATTCTGTTTCGTTTGTGTACTGCATCACTTTTGAGCTTTCTATATTCATAGGTACTTGACGCTTACTAAAAAAGAGTGGTACCAAGTTACCTACAGTCTTTTAGAATTATACCAGAGACCTATTTGTACCTGTAGGTACTTAAATATCTTTGAAAAGATCTCATCTGGAAAACCTAATGATAACATTTCCCTTTAAAGTTCAGTGGAAAATGTTTCCTCTTAACAATGCGTGCAATATGGCTCGTCCTGTTGGTGCTCTCTTGTTAGCTGCAGATCATAAATCATTGCAAAATTACTGACAGGTTGTATCACTAACATGCTGTACCTTATTCTGGGACTTAATTATATCTGCATCCAATGGCAACACAATCAAAAGGGGTTTGTCAGCATTTTCAGTGCACTTCCATTTTTTTCCAAGGTGGATGAAAACTCAATATGTCAGTAATTTCAAAATTGTATCTGCTTGAACAGACACAAAAGTTGTCAGTCAGGATTTGATTTTACTTGTCCAGAATACTTTTTACTTATTTATTTTTTCCAATAAGGATTGAGACTAGTAGAGCAGCTTGTATGTATTCTTAAGTTTCTATTAAAAAATTGTTTGGTATTTTTCACTTATTTAACTACTAATTATAGGTAAGGCAAATGGCTGCTGAATAATGAAGTGGTAAATATATTCAGTATATACACAAAAGTGCTCCAGGGTGGGAAAGAAAGAGTTATCAAAAATAATTATCTGCTAGATATGCCTCGTGGGATTATAGTAAGTGAAACAACAGTGTGTTTAGAGAGTTGTGAAAAATCCAGGAGACTTTACAGCAACATGCATTAATACAGACCGTATATCTTCCATGCTTGCACATTGAGCTTTTATTCATTTTGGATTTCCCTCCTGGTATTTTTTTTCTGTCAGACTGAGGAATTCATATTAATATAATATATACAGTAGGTGGCTCTAGTTCTAGAAATTACTACTGTAATTTTAACTGTGATTAAAAACTTTAGTTATTTCCTCACTGGTCCATTTTTTTTCTGAATGAAGCAGTAGCTACAGAAAAGAGTATGGATTAAATCAGATAGCAGAGATTATTGCTAAAATATCAAATTAATGAACAAGACTCACAATTTGACAGGTGGAAACAGTACCAATGGTGGTGAATACTAATTACTAGGTGTTGATAGTGAAGGAAAGTGTCATTTATGGCATCAGTACTAATAAAAGGAATCATATGTTGGACATTTTGCTGCCATTTCATTTTGTGGTACCAAAGTCAATGAAAAGCATTGATATAGTTAGCTGTTGGCTCAGGATAATATCCATCTGGAGCACTCTGGCTGTTTTGTACCTGGGACATACTCCAAATTCAATTTAACAAGAAAGACTTCTCAGCACATTTTGTAGAAACATCACTTCTACATTCCTTGATCGATTTGCCTTGTGTGCAACTCTGCACTGTTTTTTCTTTCTTTATAATTTGGACTGTTAATACATGTTCTTTCCTCAAAATTGTCACACCATACTAATGAAAATATTTTTCATGTTTTTCTCTATATTGGACCTATTTCTGTGAGAGCTCTGCCGTTGATGCTTTTTGTCTCAGTGAAGTCTTCCCAAGCTTTAATGTTGTAGTCGCTGTTCTTGGTCCTCTTCTCACCATATATTCAGTATAAATTGGGAACAATTAAAAGCTTAAATGCCCAGTATTATGAAAACAGGCATTGCAACATCTCAGTGTCTGTTCTTCAATGTGCAATGTAATGTGCAGGATGCCAGTTTCCCAAATTATCTCCAAATGATATCTAAGTCAGCCTTCATGATGAGCAGCGGATCTGTCCAGAACCAGGCAATAAAACCCACTCTGTGTTGGTGGAAAGTCTCAGGTTCTTCCTTCCCTGGCCTCTTTTTCTTTTGAAAAGCCCCGTTGAGGAGGCTGAAGGAAGACTTTCCAGAGCTGCTGCAAGTGAACAAAAGGCGTAAGTAGCATAATAACTGGACATTATGGAGACACAGAGAAAAAGCTGGGGTTCTGTGGAAACTGTATGTACAGCCTACACTGATGCAGGGCTTAGACACCCCCTTTCATTCCACAGTCTCTCTTGAAGACAAATCAGTGGTGCAGTTGTTGGTAAACTCATGTAAACAGAATTTATCCCTTCTAAATTGTAAACTAGTATTAACCTCCTTCCCATATTCACAAAGGACCAAGTTTAAAGACACATTTTAACTTATCTCTTGCACCAGTGAGATGTTACATCTGGGACCAGTGTTTAGCCTCTTTATAATATGTAGTTATGTTCTTTTATTTATTACATTCATGGTGAGACCTCTAATCCAGCAAAGGGATATCCCAGTTCAATTTCCTGGTTCAGTTTTACTCCAAAGATAACAAAATGCATCTGCAAGACCTGTAGGTAGCATTTTCCCATCTCTGCAGTAAAAAGCCTATGTGCTCTTATAGCAAAGGTGATCTTCATCCATCCTCAGTTTGTCAAATAATAAAAAATAAACCCAAACTCCATAACATTAAAAAATAATTTTATGAACATATGACTTGCCTGCACATTTATGTGAACTACTTGTTTCTTGCTGGTGACTATGGGATCGCTTCCTTCCTCAAACACTAATCATATTAATGCAAAATATTAAGAGTCTCTGGAGCAAAGCCTATGAGTCAAAATCTCCCTCACCTCCTCTTTGTACTCAAAAGAATTCCTGTACTTTTCTTCCTATTATTTTTTGTTGGCCCAGCTTCCTCTCATGGATGTTTGGTGGGAAAAAGGAAAAGTTATTTTTCCCCATGTAACATATTTTCGGCACTAAGACGTGGCCTCAAAGACCACAATTCTACTCCAAGTCATACTATTATAAATTGGCAGCACTCTGGTTAACCAACATGTTTATTCTGACTTAATGCGGCAGCTTTCAAAAGCAGAATTCAGCAAAAGAATTACCTTTTTAAAAATATACATATTTGCTTAAATATTTCATTTTAGCCTATATTGGTCTTACAAGTATTATTTTCTTTTCTTTTGCACTTATATTCACATGTGAGGCAAAGAATTAATTGGAAATACTACGGTATTATAGAAACCTATATTTGAAAGACCTAACCCATTCAGGTAGAGTATTTCATATGCTAATATCAGGAAAGGTAAAACAGCTTTTCAAAAAGAATGAAACCTTAACAAATATTTCAACTATGCAGATCTAGCCAGGCTTCCTACAGTTTTCTTCTACGGTAGTAATCAGCCTCATAAGGAGGTCTGTAAAACTCTGGCAACACAATGAGAACAGAGCTGAATCCAAACCATGATAAATCATCGGGGATCTCATTGCAACGCTCATTATAGTTATACCAAACGTGTCTGAGCAACTGAAAAATCAAATCAAGTCCTTGTGCATCTCAGGGGAAAAAAGCATCAAATGAAGCCCATAAAGGGTAACTACACAGAGCAGCATCATACTCTGCTGTCAGAACACCTTTTCAGCTTCATAAAATATCACATATTTTTTGTTTCTTGGGAAATTGCTATCTCACAAAAGGGTGACATTATATGACGGAAGAAACAGTTAACAACTGGACTTTGTGTTACAGAAATCAGGTACAGGAAGCAAGGAAGAGTCTTCCTAGCAGGACTTTGCCTCATAGGAGAAAATACACTCACAGACGCTATGACTTCAGCTCCTAATCCTGGTGTTCTGTCCAGACAAAGTTCTGTTTCAGTTAATCGGTTTCCTGAAGTAAGGAGCAAAGGCCTGACCTCTTACTTTGCTTGGAGAGCACTGTGTAAAGATAAGAAAAAGCAAAAGCAAATTATATATGCTACACTTTTTTCTACCTCCTACATATTTTAAAAGCACTAACTTCAGTGGTGCTTTGTTGATAACAACAGTCAAAGACTGTCCATGAGGTATTTATAAAAAATCAGAATTTGAGACAAGCCCAGATTTTCAAGTGATAAGCACTGCCTATGGGAAGCCAGATTTTCAAAAGAAATCAGATTCTCATCTAGATGCTTAGGTAGGAACCGGTCTTCTGAAAGTCCTCAGCTCTCAGCAGCAGCCACTGCAATTCCATTAGAGAAATTTTCAAAAAGCTGTATAACCTAAACATGAGCTCATCTGAACATGCACAATATGACCACAGTCCCCTTGAAATCAGTGGGGACTTTGCCACTCACTACTAATGAATCAATTCCACAAAGGGATTGCATCCCTTTAACTGATTGTGGGTGCTGAGTTTTCTGAATAGACAGACTGGTGCTTTTATCTGAAGGTTCCCCAAAAGTTTTATGAATTATTTTCATTATGGTTCTCCATACTAGGAAAAGAAAGAAAAGGGGAAAAAAAAATAACCCTCACCCAAAACAAAAAAAAAAACCAACCAAAACCAATAAATAACCCACAAACCAATAAAAAACCCCAACCTTCCCCAAACTATAATAATCCTGAAGTATTTGAGCTATGAAATCAACACAATCCTATAGATTTGCAGTGCACTTTTTTAAAAATGGACAGAAAACCGTGTTTTCTCAGAACAAAAGTGCATAGCTACATTTCAGAGTCATAAATGGAGTCCCAGCAGCCAGGGACAGGTTCAGTGTGGAGTGTGGCTTCCTGGCAGGCACCAACAGCCCAGACCCACACACAAGAGCGGATCATGTTTCTTCCCACCAGAATCAAAGACTACTCAGTCTGATTCCTTTAGGACTTAATTGTAAGGGATCGGAATCTAGAACAAACTCTTCTAAATTCTAAGGACTTCTTGTTTCCAGATACTGGGAAGTTGGTATGCATATGGCTGATCTTTTCTTTCAATAAACCTTAAAGGAGCTCCACTGAGCCCTGAACCTAATTAACAGGTTGGTATTCTCCCTTCCCTCACCCCCCAAAAAACAAATGTGTTCAGTGAAGCAATAATCATTTAATGTGCTAGACAACTAAGCTGCTTATTGAAAGCTGTTCTTTGGGCATGTAGCAGGGATGGATCTGAGCCAGCACCCATGGCTCCATTATAACTGATACTTATTTTAACCACTTCTAGTACGTGCTGCTTCAGACCAGTTTCTAGAACTCTATTTTAAATCTTCCACTTGGATATTTTAAATAAAGACTATACTTCAGGCAAGTGGCAGTCCTGATGCCCAATTAGGAAAGAAATCAAGCATATGCCATAACTGAAAAGGCAGACGAAGCAAGCGCAGGATATCCCACAGCACACTGAATTGCTTGCAGCAGGACACAGCTTCAGTTTCATCAGTAAATCACTGGGGATTTTCCTTTTTCAACAAAACATAATTTGTGAATGAAAAACATTCCTACAGTTATTTAAGTGTACCATAACTTTATGGCTTGATTTTCATTATTTTATTAAACAGCATGTTATTAATTATCACTGGCACGTTTCTCCCATATACAGTAGCTGGAGCTGTATTTCACAGATGGAAGGCAGTAAATTCTGAATCTATGATTAAAGAATGCAAATAATACCTTGTGCTATGTTTTTTTCAGAGTGTTACAATGTACACAAGACCATTATGCTGCCTGATGCTGTGTAGCATAATGTCAACAATTTACATTCATTTACATCTCACTACAAACCTTCTGTTAACAAGCAAGGTCAAAAGAATTCCCTACGGAGTAAGTCCAAGACAAGAATGTTTCTTCCTAAGTTTGTGGCAGATCACTGATGTCTCACACTACATGACCACTCAATATAAAGTGAGTTTAAAACACATACAGTGTGACAAAGACATTATTTTCAAGTTCTGTAAAATACAAATATATTGGAGCACAGTGAAATCAGTATTTAAATTTAAAATTTCTATAAATATGTAAGGAAAAGGTGACAGGAAATACTCAGCATTCATAAATTATTTTCAACTGAGAGAAAACTTACTAGATGGGTGTGAAAATCTTGTCTAATGGAAGTCATTATTCAAGTATGTATGCACAACTGTAGATTAGACCTCCTGGATGTTCTCTCTGTTTTGGGCCCCATCTATCAGAATTTGCTGAGTGCAGCTCTGAGAGAGAGTTTTTATGTTTCTTAATCCTATTTTTAGTTTAACCAGTGGCACAAACTACAGGATTATTTTGCAGTCAGTGTGCAACACCCTGATCTTAGATTGGCCACAAAGCCTTTCAATTTATTTACAAGACCAGAAAACAACAAGATTGGGAAAACCAGAGAATTCATAGCAATTGTAGGATGGGTAGTTATTGAAAAGTATTGAGGTTACTACCATATACCATCTACCAAAAGGCAGAGCAAGGTCTTCCAATTTATATTGGGGCAGGAACATTTTGAAACAAAAGGTTTTTCCTGTTTTGTTTTGTTTTGTTTTTTTCTGGCTGGCTATTTAAAAGTTCCTGAGGTTGACAATTTTTAAGGAGCTGGTCAAGTTACATGCATTGATTACTTTACCAGTGCAATAGTAAGCTGAAGGAAAGGTAGATGATAATGCATGTAACACATCCTCTGATGTAACTGACATTTTTATACGTCACTACATCAACATATTAATACAATTTTCAATCATGTGGTTTTACCTTTATTTTAGAGACCAGGAAGCAAGCATAACTGAAATCAGATAACTTAGGACTGGTATACCTCATGTTATAGAGATAAAGCAACAAAAAGTTTCACAAAGTTCTATAAACTTTCACCTTTTATAGAACAAGTGATTTGTCTTTGATATGATGAGATATGATGCTACATTATTCCACCAATGAACGGAATAATTTTAGATCTGAGCAACAGAACTAAAGGTTAGCATTTTGTAGCAGCTAGCTATAAATTGACTTTTAAGCTCCTTCAAACTTGATGAAAACAGCTGTAATGACTTAAAGGAGTTTGTTAATTTTGTTATGCCTTTTCCTACTTAGGAAGTGCATCTGTGCCTGGCTCTCAAATAGGAGGAGAGAGATCCCTGAGCGAGAAGTACATGATTTGAGAACTGCAAGCAATTTTCTGTTTTTAAGCTCCCTCCAGACTGGTAAGTGATTGACTGCTTTACTATATCATGTCTTATTAATGTAATTTATTAATCTAGTAATTCAGTTCAAGTTGGCACTGTATGCTGCCGAAAGGAATAAAATAAAAAGAGCATTGTGATAAAATATTATCATCTTGCCATCGCTGCAAATCTGAATGACAGCAGAAGTGGAATTCACACTGATTAACTGTTACCTATCTCATGGTGACACAGTTACGATATCTTTAGGCCAAAAGACACACTGCACTGTAAAGGAGAAAGTCCTCCCACAGTTTTAGAAATATTAAACTGTGCTGTGTGACTGGACTGCCATGATTGCACAGCCTACCTGCCCATAATAAATACGCAGCAGTTGTGAAATTACCAGGTTGTTGAATCAGTCATAGACATACACAGGTATTTCTGAATGTCTTCCTTTCTCCTCAGCCAGATGGTCCTTTCTGAAAATAGGAAACAAAACTTGGAGCCATATGAACTATGGTATTTCTCTTTTGGGTTTTTTTCGTATGGAGCAGAGTATCAATGATGTACCTGTTTTCTTCTATACAAAACCCAGAGGCTTCAGTCCCCAAAGAGGATCTCAAAAATCTGCAGAAAACAGCACAACTTTCCAGAAAAGCAGGAGGCTGCATACGGTGTGAAACATCAGCCAGATTCAGCTGAAGGGGTCCTGACAGCAGTTAACATTTTGTACTGTTGAGTTGGAACTGATGATGTGGAACAAACACAGAGTCCATGTACTGCAAAGCAACCACAGCCTTCAGATGGTTGATGGTGTTGGACTCCAGGAACAGCAGAATCCAAAACTTTGCAGCTGCCTAATGGAGCATCCCAGAACCATGATTATGTATCAAAGTGGTCTTTGTTGTGAGTCCTTCTACTCACTGCTGCACACCCTGAAGCATACACAGAACTAACATGCACTCCAAGTTTCCAGTTGTTTAGACCCAAACATCATGTTTTATTTGCAAAATACTATCTTCCAATATTTCCTGCAGTGAGTTCTCTTTGGAACTTTTGAGGTGTGTGTGGCGGTGGGGGTATTTTATTGATTTATTTATCTGTTATTTTTAATATAAAGCAAAATGATATCCAAAAAAATGAAATTACTTCCAAAATGTGATTCCCCCACCCCCATTCAAGTTACCTATTCAAGTTACAGATATCTATTGTATATATACAATAGCTACAGTATATCTATTGTAGCTCAGTAATTTCCATGTAAAGAAAATGAGACTGTGCACTGCCGTACCAGTATTCATAAAGATTTACCAGAATGGATTGCTACTAATGAGGTGGAATTGTTACATAACATAGGGGGTTTTTTTCTTTTATTTTAAATGTTCGCTTAACATTTCATATGTGAACACAATAGTTTTTTCCCACGTTGCAAGGGGATTTTTTCCACTGACTTGACTACACTGCAGGCTACAGTGCAACATAGCTAGGAGGAATTTGGCTTATTGTAAAATTACTTTGTTGGGGAACTGGAAGTCATTCATGGTAACCCAGACCCCTTATAAGTTAATTGTTACCTTTATGAAGGAAAACACTGAGCAGAAGCTACATTGGATCAACATATATGACTGGTTCATACTAGTTTACCATCTGTATGATTTTATTGTAGAGTTAAAAGAAAAAAAAAGGATTAAATTTTTTTACAAGAAATGCTGTATTTCTTTCCTCTACCATAACAACTCTTTAATTAATTTGATTAAATCTATATATAATACAGATATAGATTATATATAGATATATAACCTGTATCTATATATAATATAGATATAGGTTAAATTATATATATAGGTTATATATTATATATATTATCTATCTATAATACAGATAATATAAATATAGGTTATGTATGGATATATCATGTATATTAATAATTCTAATTAACTAATTAATTAATGGGATCTTTAACAGTGATATAGAAAATCATTACATTCTGATCTGGCTATAACAATGATAAATAACCTATTTCCTATTGACAGTAAATGGAAATATGGTTAGAAGCATTTACCATATCTTATTAGAAAAAGTTTACTGCCCTTTAAATAAGAAAGGGAACAAAGAAAGAAGTATTGTTTTTTCTGTAGAAGACCAAATTAACCCAAAGAGTGTTCAGTGGTTATCAGCTTTTTTGTTAAAAATCAATGAAAAGCATGAATAGCATAGTGTCTCTTAAAAGTTGCACAACGTTTTATGATTAAAAATATGATTACTCTTCATTTCATGTAATGAAAGACATTTTGTGGGTTTTATATGTGAATTTTTTCTGTGATTAATTTGATTTTTCCCTAATATATATCAGTGTTGTTCCTTAGTTCAATTATTACCCTCTTTCTCTCAAAAATTGTAGTACATTTTAAAAATTATTTTACTATTCTACAACAGAATTATGAAACACAGAATTAAAACTGTTGTCCTGACCAATGACTGTAAAACATCCATGCAGTTGTGGAGCTCCTCTGCCAAGTACTGGGGAGATGTAGTTTATTGCCTGATCAGGTTTTAGGTGAATTTCTACTATAGTAAATGCACTAAAAACAATTTAATCTGTAGCTCAGTCATTAAAATAAAATTATTATTTTTAATAGGAACCCTAATAGTAAAACTAGTGGAGTCCTAATAATGAGTTGATAAAATGAAAAATAAAAAGTCTTTACTGAGATTAGAAAGCAATGTTGCAAAATACTTTTCAACACATCTGTGAAGAGCATGGGCTTTGCTTCACAACATGACTTCTGTATGGAAATCCTTCACAGCAAAAATCTAATCACATGAATCAATAAACTAATTTCATAGGAAGCATTTGTGGTTCTGCTCTTAGTCAAGCCACCTGACTTTCCTGAGCCTTCTACTCTGCTAACAAATAGACAGCAGCATTTTTTCCTAGTATAGATTTGAGAAATAATTCTATTACAGCTGCTGCTCATGCTAACCAATTAGGTCTATTAACAAAGTACAAGTTTTGTATAATTGCAATTAAATGTATCAACAAAGCTGAGACTACATATTGTCTCAACGAAACACATCTCCTTAGGAGCTGAAAAGGAAAAAAGGCCTAAAACCCTAAAGATCCATCTGAGAACGGTCTCAGGTAAAAGCTCTGTCCTGCCTTACAAGACTGCTCAGCCTGGTTCCTGAGGAACCATAGCATGTAGTGTTGAATCACCCTGCTCTTTCTTGCTGTACCCAGACCTAAGTCACTGCTGGAAACTGCTGTACCAGGTACTAGAAATCATAAAATAGGTAGTTAGACACATCAACAGAAGAAAATGGTAACAAGCCAAGATTCATGTACAAGATGCTGGCAGGGTCACTTATGAAAGAAAGTTGAAAAGTGCAACTCTGAGGAAGACCATCTGAGCAAGGCCAAAGGCCAGAACGACTCTCTAAAAATTGATGCCAAGAGAAGACTCCATCTAAACTCCACCCAGGGCCTGCCTAGACTCTGCCTATCATTAATATGCAATGAGATGTAGTAATTAAAAGAATAATGTATGAGAAGATGTTGCGATCCTGTATGTCAAATGTATAAATTAGCCTGTTTCACACCTGTACTTTGAAGTGAGTTTCTTTGGTGTGAACCACTTCCTCTCCTACACAGAAAATAAATACCTTGCTGTTAAAAGTACAAAAAGTCTCTTAGCAGTTTTCTTCATTCCAAGGTTTTTGGCATCAGAAGTCTGAGAAAAGAGATGATTCTTTTCCTGTCACTGAGTCAGAGGGAACATAAGACGTTCATGCCCAGAAGCCAGACAAAATGTCACAATGGATAGAGATCAAAGGGCTTTTATTTAAAATTCATAGAGGGAAATCCTGCCTCACATTTCCTTTAAATATATTAATAAGAATAATTTGTATTGTGCTGGATGCAAAAATTAGAGATTAATTGGTATAAACAAGGGTAGGATGTGTAAATGGTTAAGTCTGCATGGAAGTCAGATCATGCTCTGTTTCTGTATTTTATCAGGTACCTGCTTCACAGATACGTCTTATTTCCTCCTCAAATTTCTTTTACCACTGCCCTTTCTCCAAAGGTTATCTATAAAGAATGGAGAGCAGGTGAGAGTGCTGGCTGCAGAAATCCTAGCCAGCACATCAGAGGATCCTTGAAGTCTCATGTGGTGACTGGTGGGCACGAGAGTTACTTTAGGCAGCTCAACGTAGCAAACAGCAAATGGAAATTCATCTGCAAATGAAGTTCTTCAAGTTGGGAATGGTAAGAGATTATTGATTTACTTCTTATGTTTCTACATCACTCTTGGTCATAACTCAGTGGACTAGAAAGATGAAAGGAACTGCATGTGCTAAATGTTTTTCACACTGCTGGTTTCTTCTTTACTCTGGATCAGACTTTCCTAGTCAAAGCAGAATAACTCTTGTGTATTTCACTTAGCAATTCCATATCTACTCTGCTTTATTTAGGAGTTTAAAAAAACATAAATAAACAAAAAAAGGAACTTTGTTGATAGCCCTTTTAACTAATAGTATTAACAATCTTTTTTAAAATACATTTTTCTACTGTCAAAACATCATCTAAGAAAATAGCACCATTCATTTCAGTAGCAGAGCAAGCCTGTAATAGTATAAATGACATATCTCTAGATTGCTGCTTGCCTCAAAAAATAGATCTGCAATAAAGCAAGTCTAATCTTTGAGAATGTATTTGTAGAAAATCCATCAGGTGTAATACTGAAAACCCTCTATCAACATCAAGCATAAAGTAAGGCCTGTCCAAAGCATATGTAGTCAAAGTCAAGTCTTTTTTTAATAAAAAATATTTCTTTCTGAGAAGACAGAAGGCAAAGCCTCCAGATTTCTGCTTGGGGGTGGGGGGTGGGGGGTGAAATATTTTTCTTAAATTGAAACAGATCAAGATTTTTGTTAAGCTTTTACATTCTTCAAAAAGCCTCTTTGGCTGTCATCAGTGTTATCTTTTGATCTAGGGCTTTGCAGTCAACACCTACAAGATTTTTTTCAAGCAACATACTTTTTAAATGTTTCTGATTTTCTTTGATATTGTAAATATACACTTTCACTGAAAAAGCAAAAAAACCCTATGTTTGTTATTTATAGCTTCTTCATTTACTACATGTTACACCATGACTGGATCTAAACTAATTAAAAAAAAAAAACTTGTGGAGGGAAATGGTATCTTCCATTATTTGTGTGTAACTTTTTCTCTAACATTAGTGGAAATGATGTAATTGGGAAAAGACTGATGGCTTTCAGAAGCAGGAGATTTTTAGTCCAGAAATGGAAGAATTTCTTTTCTCCATAGTCTGTTTCCATTTATGGGATGTTCATATGTCAAAAAGGTTTCTGTTAATATTTGTGTATATGAGTAGTTCCTGTTATTTTATAATTAAATTAAGCAATTACATACACAAGAGATATTTTTTTATGAAAGCAATTGCTACTTTCAAGCAGTTTTAGTACCTGAATGAGAAGGTAGTGAAGGATACGTTTGCAAACATTTCTGATTCTCAATAAGTGGAATGTGTTATCAAATCAGCTGTCTTCTTTATCTTACAAAACAATGCCTATCAATGGGTAAAATATATACTTTAGCAACTTATAACACACTGAATTTAAAGGGGGGAAAAAACCTGCAAATATAAATGCATTATTTAATGGAGCAAGATTTACTTATGTACATTATGGCTAACCAACAGTGTAGATTAACTGTCCAAAAGTAGTTATGATTTAAACTTCAGAAATGGTTCTTCTTGTAGGGCTTTTAAATGTATTTTCCAGTTGTGATGTATTTTATTAACAGAACATCCATTTCAGCCAGAAAAAAACTCAGAATGGTTTGAACTACAGATATTGAATGCTGTCATGAGGTGGTCTGTTGCACTTTCAAAGGAATGCAAGATTATATATATAAATACATAAAACTGTATTACATTATAAAGAAAAAGTAAGTATTTTGAGTCTCGGTGTTCGCAGGAATAAGTTGGCGTGGTTTTGTTTTGTTTTGCTGAGCCTTTTAGACTTTCAGCAGTGTTATCACACCTATATTTATATTCAACTAACAACACCAAAGGGTTTAAAAGAAGTGTCTTGTGTTTTGCAAGCATGTATTTTACTCAGTACCAGAGTGGAGGTTGCTTTAGGTTGCTGTTCATATCCTAAAATTATTTAACTGGCCCTTGGGATGCTTTGAAAGCATCACATTTGATTAAACCAGCTAGCAACAGTTAATTGCTTCTAAGATCCTAAAATGCTTAAGATGGAAAAAAAATAAAGTTTTTGTGGTCTGGTCTTGTTCTTTTAGGTCAAAAGGACCTTTTGGTTTTTCATGTGTCATTATGAATTTCATTAAATGAAAGGTTATGAATATCAGAAAAGTTATGAAAGACCTTGTTCAGAATTACAGGTTTGGACTGTCTACAACAGATGATTAGTCACTTTATCTTCATATTTTTCAGAAACAAAGTACACGTCTTGCTCATGCCGTTCAGTAAGGGGCTAGATGTATGAAACCAACATGTGCACTAAGAAAGTAACAGCCACTATGAAATTTAAATTTAGGTGACCATGAAAGCCTATTGTAATTTGCTTGTTTTATTAATATATATTAGGAAAATGTATTTTAGGATTTTTTTTTTTCAGTAAGGACACATGAACAAGACAGAGCTGAAGAGAATTTCAGAAAGTCAAATGAAAAAAGAAAGGACATTGAGCAGGAGGAAATCTTTCTCTGTTAGACAATTACAGTGAAGGGAGTTCCCCTCTCCTAGCTGCAGAGGCAGAGACATGCTGTCAGAATTACACAACTGTGTAAGAGTAGAGATTTAGGATCTGCATGAAATTATTGAGGAAATAAGTTTCTCTAGATCTGCATGTTTGGTGCAACATATATTTGCATTAGGTTTTTTGAAGGATTGGGGCTTAGTATACTACAATAGTGATGGATTGGTTTAGATTTAGACAACTATCAACTGTTTTAGAAGGTCTTAGATAATTTAAGTAGAAAAATACCTACTATGAGTAAAGTACATATAATAATAAAACTTCTTGTTGTTGCATTTACAATATTCTATAGAAAAACACAATTAAAATAATCGGACTATATTATTCAAACACCAGAGATTCTAGGGAATAGAAATATCTTGCTTATCATTTGTGTTTTAAAGCTGACATTACCAAACCATGATTAATTCAAATAATGAACACACTTTACATTTTATGTTCATACACCTATACAGTCATCATTCTTTTTTTGAACCTTTCCTTGTTTAAAAAAACCCTTAAATACTCTAATGGCTTTGGTATAGGTATCAATGAATAGCTAAATCTACCCATTGAACGTGGAATTTTTACCAAGATGTTTTATGTACCTTATAGTAAAAAAAAAAAAAAAAAAAAAAAAAAGGTAGCAATTTTATTTGTTCAAGTCCTGGCCAAAAGGGAAGGTATTCATAGTTTCACTTGTACACAGTAATGTAGGTGTGCATTTGAGTATCGGTGGGGGTGGAAGGAGACATTATCTGCTACAGAAGTTTGTTACTATGAACCTGGGATTTTGTTTGTATTAGTCAGATTATTCAAACCATTTAAAATTAGTGTCAGCTAGAAACCTACTAAAATGACTGTAAAAATGAACACACATGCTACTTGAATTCCTCTGGAGAACCATGTTTGTAATGAAATATCTAATTCACCTTAGACTTGCAATAAAGCTAGACTGTGCAATTTTGGGGATGTGAACCTTCTTGTTGAATTTGTAGAGGGATTAGCAAACAGGAGGACTTTTCTCATCACAGAATCACAGAATGGTTGAGGTTGGAAGAGGCATTTGGAGGTCGTCTGGTCTAACTCCCCTGCTAAAGGAGGGCCATCCAGATCCAGTTGTCCAAGATTGTCTCCAGATGGCTTTTGAATATCTCCAAGGACAGGGAATCCACAGTCTCTATGGGCAACCTGTGCCAGTGCTTAGTCACATTAAAAAAGTGTTTCCCGA
>JAVJGJ010000030.1:2373005-2410621 GCA_035590215.1 Microhierax caerulescens
GGCACTGGTCAGGGCGCCTGGCTGAGCCTGCGCCTGGCCCCCACAGTCTGTCCTGTAATCTGGCATCTTCTCATTAACTCCTTTCTTAGCTGTGTCTCTGTGTCTGGGGCGTGTGTGCTGCAGGGCCCAGGTGCCAGCTACTGGGGGGACCAGTGGGAGTGGACAGGGTGCCAGCTACTGGAGTCAGACTGGGACTGTTGAGTGCCCCTAGCCAGTGGTATCAGCCACTGGAGCCAGTGGGGTCCCAGTGCAGCTGCTGGAGCCAGTGGGGGTCTTTAACCTCCAGCCATGGGGGCAGTAATGGTGTTTGTCCTCAAAACCAGATGCTGGGGAGCCCAGTGTGACTGAGGGGAGAGAGGGTCTCAGCACCAGAAGCTAGAGAGGGGCCACAGGTCACAGCCTGTGTGTCTGGTGCCAGCTGCTGGGGGGTGAGGGTCTGTATCTCCACAAAAGTGAGTGTGCATGGGGTGTATGTGGATATTCACCAGCACGTTTCAAGCTTGACCAGCTGGAAAATGGGGAAGCCTTGGGTCAAGGCAGGGTTATCAGTTGGGTGGGAGGAGTCTGTGCTGGTACCTTGGTGGGGACTTACAAATGGGAGAGTACGAGGAACAAGTTCCTGTTTTGCTAGCAAGCATCAAGCTGGACTAGCCAGCGTGTAGGGGATACATGAAGAGGGTCAGGGGTCCAGGATCTGGGCAGGGATTCCTTACCTACTGGCATGGTTGTTTTCTCCTCCTCCAGCCACACCACTCAGCCTGGACAGACATCACAGACACCATGGGCACTGGGCTGGGGGAGGAGGCTGTGAGCTTCTTGCATCACTTAACAGTTTACAGAATTGTGAGGTACCTGTAAGAGCAAGAAGTCACTCTGAATGTTCGGGATGCCTTTAATATAGAGACCAAGTACCCATTACATTTAATACTCAATTGTCTACCATTTCCACAGGAATTCCACCCACCTTAATCTTGGTCATATAGTGACCAAAAATTTGATAATCAGTTCACTTTCACAGTATGTATTTAAAGTTTTACATACGCCTATAAGCATGAAGAAAAACAAACCCAAAAAACCAACAACCAAACAGTCTCTTAATTTAAAATCTATCTTTACATATTTGCTAGTACAGTTAAGTATATAACATGAATCCTTTGGTTTTGGTTCTGAACGCTGAAGACACGCAGAGGAAAGGGCAGGAGAAAAATAAATGTGTTTAGTCTACTTTTCTCATGCCTATATTTTGATTTGAAATGTTGTCTTTTTTAAAGTATTAAAAAGGTATTAGATGAGGAGAAAGTATACAAAAGAAACAGGAATATAAATCCTGTTAACAGGATGTTAATCCCTCCATTTGCCAAGAAAGCACAATTACTAGATTACAATAGAAATAATTACTGAAGATACCAGCATACTTAAGGCAGGATTTTTACTTGTTTCTGCATAAACCTAGAAGGTCCTAGTTGAATCCCAAGTGCTATCCATCTTAAGGAAAGTATTCTAAGAGCATTACATGCAGGTACCCACTGAAACAATGAGATTTTGAAATATCCTTCAGGCATCCTTAAGAGGAAAAGCTGATTCCTCTGTGAGTCTGGTAAGTCTCAGAATGTTCAGTTCAACGTTTTAAAAATGGGAAGACACAATTACCTACTACCCCCAAAACATCTCAGTGAGTATCTTAACATCTTGTATAATCTTATAGCACACTCACAGATAGAATCCAATTCTTTGGGCATTTACTGTTTCATTTGAAAGTCTTCTTTCTCTTCTTTAATTTCCCTGACCATTTATTTAGTGTTCCAATAATGTGAAAGATAGATTCAACAGACAGTAGCATTCCCTAAAACTTAATGAACTCATACCATAAACCTACACTATGTGCACTGGAAAAATAGAACTTTGAAATAAAAATCTTATTCTAAAAGCAGAATGAGCTCTTTTCTCCTTCACTCATGTTTTTTTCTCCAATATGCAACTGGTTCTGCAAGGAATTGATAATACAGAAAAGAGTGGTGCACTCAGTTCAGGTATCAGAGACAGCATCCTGAAAGGCTTAGTGCGAGGAACTGCAGATTACATCCAGATAGAAGCCTGTTCAGAGGACAGAATATCTGATATTTAAAGTCCCTTACTCCTGATTTTTCAGAGGGTCAATATTTGAATAACTTCATATTGATCTCCTTGCTGGAAACAAAAGGATATGGTTAATACAAAGGATGCATATCACCTTCAATTTATAGCCAATGGAGATTAAGTTTCATTGTGGTTGAAACTTCTGATATTTACTGATCATAACCTATTACATTCAGGACTATTTGCTTTCAGATTTTTTTTCAGGTGGAGGTTTGGAAAAGTGGTTCTGTCTCGATCCATTATTTCTAATCATTGTTGCACCAGCACAGTAGTTTACAGAACTGGACAACTTACAGTAGTGTCTTTAATACAATAGATGTACAATGATATAAAATTAGTTTATTGGACTGTTTAATGAACAGCACTTTTCATGATCAAATGACGAGAAAAAAACATTTTTGTTCCTTTCAATGAAAATCAAAGCAAAGTAAAGGTGGTAACCAGGATATGATTTCTTCCCTCTAAAGACATTAGTAGCGTAAACACAAAGGAAAAATAAGACTAACATAACAAGAAATGGACAAGAGAATGTGGCATAAGAATGGTTTTCAGATAGAAATTAGGAGCAGGACTGCAGCTATAGATAAAGAATATGTTAAATGTCTGGACTCTAAAGTCTATGTATGTTTTTATTTATTAATTGATTTAATAGCACAATCAACATTAAATCTTACCACGTGTTCCCAAGCAAAGTTGCAGCTAATGCTATTTTATATTTTGTTAAGTATTTACGAAATTAACAACTGGGTGAGTCTAGGCTGGTAGTGGTATATTTCTAAGTAGATAACGTTGCATATTAATCCACCTGACTCTGTTGAACATCACAAATCTAGGTTGTTTTTTGCCAAAGTGTTTCTCTCTTTTCTGCCAGAAGATGTCCATTCTGTAAATTCACACCAAAAAAAAATCCAAATACTGAAGAGCTGCAAATTGTTATTCCCTATCTAAAACAAAGCCAGTTTCACCCCCTGTTACATCTCTGCTGCTGCAGCAGTAGAGGAAATTATGGCTGCTCAATATACAGTTCTTGTCTAGAGCTTGATACTAGAGGGTAATACATAACTTATTTGTCTTTTCTATCCTGTAGCTGGTAATTAAGCAATACATTTGCTATAGTTTGCTTAAAGATACTTCGTTTCTTTGGGATATCAGTCTTCAGAGGTTGTACCTGTAATTTTCCTTAGTATGCTAATCTTCTCCATGTGTGTATTTCTGATAGCTATATCAGCCTTTAATTTATTTACTGCTTGTGTAAATAAATCATATAGCTTTATACCACTAATATTTCTTCCTGTGAATGGTGTTTACTGTACTCATCACTATAATGTCTTTGAAACAATTATCTTTAAAGTTCAGAACAACAAGAAAAATAAATGAACATAGATTGACAACCCACTTGGGCCAACCCCACAAAATATACTCAGGAACATTTATTTGAAGAAAAGTATTGTCAATAATAGTATATTTGTCACTCCTTCATGAGTTTTTAAAAGCATTTGAGAATGTAAATATTTGTATGAATGTTTATGGAAAATTGTTGAAAATTTTCATGCTGATACTGTTTAAGAGGAAAATCCAGATCACTCAGGCAGATAATTTAAATGCATTTTTGCAGTGTTATCCATCAGCAAGTTTAAACGTCATAAGCAGAAACCATTTAAGAACAGAGAGAATCCATGATGAAAAATTTGCTATAACTGCAAAAAACTGATTTAAAAACCTCTGCTTAAAACAGAGGTAGGAGTTCTGGAGCACAGTCTGTGAACTGAAAACTGCTCATCAGGTTTGGTGAATACTCTCACCACGCTGTCACACAGTCTGCCTCTCACAGGGGAACGCAATACTTTCCACTGGTGAGTCGAACGCTTACCCCCCAGAAGCACGGCTGCTAAAGCATTGCAGGTGAGAAACACAGTGTCATCCAGAACAGCCTATAAAGTTCTCCCCCTCCCTGTGTGAGTACACAAGCAGACACCACTAGCAACTCTGTTTTCTTTTTCTGGGTAGCTCTTAAAAGGCATTTCTATTAAATCAACATATATATTATTTAAGATTAAACAACTTCTCTTAGAGCAGACAGCTAAAGCTAACTAACTTGCCTTTCCAGTAACATTTCATCATGAGCTGGCAAAAGAAAGAACACAACCACAGAAGAGCTGAAGGATCTTTTCCACAAAACAAATATTCTATATGAAAATGAACTGTTCTAATTCTTGTAATATAAATGAAGAATTTTGAGGTCATTGGGATTTATATAACCTACACTTTGAGCCAACTAAACAAAGGCTATCAAAATTCAGCTACATGGCACTTAAAAGTGGTAGAGCAGAGTTCTGCCGTACTGATGAAAAGCCTTCAGCACCTTGGCTTTTTTGCTTTGGGCAGTTAAGTAGATGATAAAAGGAGATACATTCACAACTTTATGATTGTGAATAAATTGTTATGGTGACTGTTAAGACAGAACTAAGATCCTCGTGCTCAGCGTAGGTCCTACTCGCTGAACTATGGAAAATCACATTTGATATCGGTACAGGACCTCTGACATTAAGTTCAGCCATTCCTATCGCCCTCAGCTGTGCCAGCTATATACACAGCATTTTTAATGGAATACATTCCCTATAATGCTTATCACTGACTTGTAATAGTAAGTTTTAATCAGCCCAGACACAGCAGTTCACAGCTTTTTACTAAGGTAACATTTTCTATTATAGTTTCAGAATGTAGATCAAAAATGGTGTGCCCAAATGACTGGAAGACTTTTAGGAATAACATATATTTGAAAGAAAATGGCAATTCTTTTGTGTTTTTTAATGAACCACAAGCATCTGAATTGAGTGATAAAAGTATTATGGAATTAGAATTACAAGATTTTCACTCATTTACATCTGTATTGTTTTCAGCTGCATGTTTGCTAGTCATATTCAGGGAACATTGCCAATACTGCAATAGCCTGAGGAACATTTTGGCTCAAACTTAGTGTGTAAAAATCCATGGAGCGTTTTTGTATACTAAATTGTCTCTTACAAAATCCAGTAATACAGCAGCTGAAGAACTGAAGAAATACATGCCTTAAAAACCCATTAGCAGGTCTTCTTATTGGGTATGTTATGGTATGCATTTCATACCATAGCTCTGTATGCTGAAAATACAGTATTCAAATATAAAAGCAGAAATGCTTGAGGCCCGTTGATCACTAGTTTTTGGAAGGTATCACGACTACATAAACACCTGTGCTAAATAAGTTTGTGTTGATAATGGCTGAGATCATGTACAATGCTCAATACTGCTCAAAAAATCTAATTCCCTACTATTCCAAATCATTTCAGGCTTTTTTTCCCCCCTCTGTTCTCTTCAAGGCTTCTAAAATTTCTTTATGCCTATATGTTAGGGTAAACACATAGATTTTTTTATAAAAGTTATATATATCAGACGTTTGAATAGTTCAATAGGAACATCTACAAAAAAACTCAGCTGCCAAACAGTCTGAAGGGAACAAAAAAAAATCTTAGTTATCTTAATCTCTTTCTATTTTTCACCTATGTTTCAAGAATTTTACTACGATTACTTTATTAGCTACAACTGCTTGAATTCTAAGATAATTTCACTGGAGCTGGGTGATGTTCTCAAATGTTGTCACATCAGCACAACCTGGCCAGCTTGCCAGGAGGTCCCCCAAGCACCACCAGGCAGCCTGTGGTTACGCTCGGGCTGCTCAATGCTCCGTTTACAACACACAGCTGCTACTCAGCCCTGTGGGGTAAAATCCATTCTGCATATTTTCTGCATAATAAAGTATTAAACTTTAGTGTTCTCTGCTCAGTCTATCCACAGTATTTGCTTCCTTATGTCTTCTACAGGCAAAAAAAAAATAACACAGCACCTGCTTTTCACTGCTACATTTTGACACATACATTGTACTCCTAACCTCTGTCAGTAGAAAAGTTAGCATGGTCCTGCAGAGTGAAGAGACTACGCCAAGACTTATCAGTATACAGACAGCTTGTTATCTGCTGGAGCAAACAGCTCAGATCAGTAGTTCGCACAGATGATGTTCGATGGCTTTTTAACAGCCACCGCTTTTCCCACTCCTTTTATTGGTGATACCATAATACAGGTTATGGTGTTTCAAATACTTCATTCAATCTAAAATAGCTTAGAAAGGTTATCAGAAGTATGGCATCTGCTTTCTTGAATAAATTGTGTGGCCAGTATGGCAATTCATAGATAAAGCAACATTATTTCCATCTTCAGCAATTACTACTATGCCTATGTTATTTGGAATGGTTTAAAGCATCTGACACAATTCAGTTCTGTTCAGGAGAAGGTAACACACTTTGGAAGAATTCTGTGGTAATTTAGATAAATTGCTTGTCTATGAATAGTGTGACTTTCTAGATTTTTATTACTTCTTGGGAGATGTACTTGACTTTCCTCAATCAGTTATAAACCCCACCAGGTTTAGCTGAGGTTCAGATTGTCTGTAGACAATCTCAGTCATCTATAACCTTAACTTTGTCAATCACATGAAATTCAGAAAAATGTTACTAAAAATAATAATTAACAACTAGATGTTTCTTATGGCTTCTGCATGATTTAGTTTATAAACCTCAAATGCTTATTTTCAAAGTCTCCTCAATATTCAGACAAGCTTGGATGGAAGCAGGCAGTACTATCAGACCTTGATTTCTTTTTATCCTTGAGAGACGGTTTAATAACTGTAACTATTCAGACTTAGTCTTAGAATCTTTGGGATCTGCCTGAAGTCCTGAAACAAGTATTTCCTGTATAAAATCACATAGATTACAAGGGATTAAGCATTGGAAAACACAGTAGTTAAGAGAAATCATTCATATCACAATGAAAATGTTAGCCAAAGTGGACCTGGTAGGCATGCGGAGTAGGAAAGCTGCTAGTTAGGGCTCATTGATATTCATTTGGTATCAGCATTTATAACAACATTTCTGTAAATGGCTTTTAGCAAAAGGGGCATGAAAAGGATAGATTTTATACCCTCTTTACAGTGTAAATGGTGTACTGGATTAAAAGTATCTTTTGTTTTCTATATTTTTTCCTTTTATGGCTCCTTTCACTTGAGCAAGTATTTTAGGGAAGATTTTCAAAAGACCTAGATGGCCAAAAAGCAAGTTACATTGGCTGATTATTGAAATATTTATGCTTCTGATTATCTGACTTTTTTTTTTTTTTCATTTTAATTGCCACTTTAAACTAGAAAAAAACATCCTGTAAGAAATTAACGTAAAGATATTTAATAATCCTACCATCAATCCCAGCAAAAGTAGTTAGGTAGTATTAAAAAATCTCAACATGAGGCCTTTGATGCTGTTACTGTGAGAAGTAGCACTAAAGGGAAATCAGCAAAAATATTTTTAGAACTGATGGAAAAGTGCAAAGATAAAAGTATGTTTGTTAATGAGATGAATTAATTAATTGAAAGCATATTATCGATAAGGTGATGCCTCATTCCGCTGTCTTTTGCCATTATGAGATATGGTAAACTCGGCATTTAGGAGAATGTGGACTGAAATGCATGAGAAAAGTAGATCCATTGAGTAAGAATACAAGTACATTCATGCCACATCCAACACAGACCAGGTTAGTAAAACTTTGAGGTGAGCGTATTTGCTAATTACTGCTACTTCTCAATGCATATTTGTACTTAATATGCTATTTTAAAGCGCTATGGCTCTATCCAGCATACAGAAACAGACAACACAATTCACTCTTGAGTGTTACATGAATTTCAGTGTGATCAAAGTGTTCTATGGGTATAGAACAGGTAAACCTTCTTTTTTCTACCTCTAAATTCTAAGAATAAAACATGAAGATAAAATGATGCAGAAAATTTAAAAGTATTCTGCCTATGTAACATCTAAAATATCTCTTAAAACAGACTATGCCCCCAACACCTTTATTTATGGCTTCCCACCTGTGATGTAGAAAGTAGACTGAGAAACAGAGAAACAATCACAGCACACGCAACCTCTACCATCTTCATTTAGCTGTCCAGCACTTGGCTTTCCTTGGCAAAGGGTTCTGGCCACAAGTGTAAGCACAGGCTTTTATAAATTTCTGTTTACTGATTAAAGAAAACAGATGAAAAGGTATAGTAAAGCAAATATTAAATGTCTTGCAAAATATGGATTTCACAGTTGCTTTATGTAAGCCTTGTGATAATGTCTCGTGCACTGGTAGCAAGAGTCACTGTTAAGATTTGTCTCAGAAACTGCAGGCAAAGCTTGCTGCTAATATGTGATTTAAACATGGGGCTTTAATAAAGGCTTAGTTAGAAACATAAAAATGCCTTGTTTTTTACATGTGACTACCTACATGACAGAAACCTCTTTTTAATATGACCAGGGTAAAAGCTAACGATCTGGAATTAAGTTCACAAAAGTTATTCCAAAGTGATTTTTTTAATTCTCTTTTCCTTCAGAAATATAAATCTCCATTAATCTTTAATGATCTATAGCCTCTTACACTAAGGTTTCAGCTAATTGGCAACATTAGTTAAAAAGAAATATATTTCCAGAAGATTAATGTATGTTTTATTTCAGCATATTTTGAAAATCTAGGCTTCTGTAAGAAAAAAAAGAAAGGAAGTCTCAAAAATACTATTCCTTTGAGAACTGTGCTAGCTTATTCATCAAGGAGACAGAAAGGCAATATCATAAAATACCATGCAAGAGTGAAGATTGGTTTTTGGCACTTAGATTTATTATTACAGTAACAGTATTGTGGGTTTTTTCTTATCTGTACCCAGCATAGCAACCGTCACTAGATGAGTAAGGAAGAGCCAATTCAGAAGCTGGATGAACAGTAAACGAAGATTCCTTTGCTTTTGGTGCAGCACAACGTAAACAAAATTAGTGATACTCATAGGTCAGGAAAACCATGTGTGACCCCCATCCTGTCAGCAACCCAGGCATGGCAGAAAGCCCTCTGAGTAGCCACTACGTCCTTACCAACAGGGAACACCACCACATATATGCATAAATATATACACGTGTGTACATATAGGGAGGTACAAATAAGCCCTGGCTATTAAAGAACAAATTAGGTGTTGGGCCATGATTCTGTATGAGATGAGAAAGGCAAAAGCATCACAATTTTAAAGGCTGGAGCAGGTTTATAACATAAACTAGCAGCAGTTTTTCTAGCCTGTGATCAAAACCCATGTAGCAGAGCAAGTTTATGTTTTCTATGATACGGAATGTTTCCATGAAACTGGAACATATCTGAAGTAATTTTCTGCCTTGGACTTAGCACTTGAAGCACCATGGGCTGATGAAGAAGAAGCATAAGTGAAGCTGAAGGGGAATGCATTTTTTTTTTAAAAGAGAACATCTACGTCCTAAACTTTGTTTGTTTATGAACACAGTTTTGGGACTGCGCATTCATTGTCCATAACACCAAAGAGTATTACCGTAACACTTTGCCAGACAGCTTCTGATATAAACAATGGATAAGCAGTTATCCCCCACGGTGGTAAACTCCTGTGTGTACACATCCCCAGCATTTCATAGAGTCTACATCTTTTAACAATTAAACTCATTGAACTCAGCAGCCCTCCCCAGATTTTGGAATTAAAGGCCTGCACCTTTGCTTCATGCAATTACTTCATGCATTTTTTTCAACACTGCTGAAAGTCAAAGTCATGTATAGGCCCTCTTCCATTATCAGTGTGTTAGAGGGATGGACAGTAAGGTGCCTGAGCCAAAAAAAACCCAGTTCTTTTCATGTGACACAGCTAATCAGAAGATTCTTTCTTTGCAGAAAGACTATTGCCAATAAGATCATACAAGATTGAAGTTACAGTGATGACCCTTTTTCACTTTTTTTTCACTAGTTCTGGACAGACTAGCATCATATTACCATTTTCCTTGTGCTACTCTGCTGCTGAAACTTGCCAGGCCATCTGTGCCCTCAGGGATGAACAGAGAGCCCTTATGGGCACCTGGTGTATCCCAGGTCTCTGGGGCTGGTGTTTGTGATATTCATCTGGCATTTTGAACAGGAGGTTGACAACTTTTTTGAGATTACACAAACCTTTAAAAGCAAGAAGCTTCAGACTATCCAGTCTCTTGGATAAATGCTGGCATTTTGATATCTACATATGTTACTTATTATGGGCAGAAGACAACATTATTTTGTGACCTGAGTGCATAAACAAAACAACCACAAAATGCCAAATGGTTTTAAAACTCTCTGTAGGTATATAAGGAAATATAAATTCAATCCTCCCAACACCACCATTGTAAAAGAAACAGATTGGTTGCAGTTTCCTCTTTTTTTCTGGCTCCTGGCATGTTGAGAATGCTGCTGCTGTCTCATGGAAGCATGTCAAAGGATGTGTAACCCTAGAACACAGCACTAACATTTTTATAACCTACTGCACCACAGCATAGATATGCCTACAGATTTATGATCTATTTAGATGCCTTTGTCACAACACAAATTGTGATATTAATGAGTTGCCTGGGTGGCCGCATGCTACTCCACCTCTTTTCAGGTGAATGGCATCAGATGAGCAAATTGATGAGTTCATTTCATCAGGTCCGAAATCCTATGGCTACCTGCAGTCAATGGAAAAGTCTTGTCTAGAAAGTTAAAGATTTCACCCTAAATGCAATCAGCAGAGAAAAGATCAATTGTTTGTCACTAAGGGAAACTGTGTTTGACTATGACATAAATCCAGAGCAGCGATTCCTCTAAAATGATCACCACAGGTCATCATACCATCAGTAGGAGCCAGGGGGGATGTGTAAAAGAATCCAGTCTCCCCCTTTCCAGGCACAGAAAATAGTCTATGGCAAGTGAGTATTTTCTAAATGCGTCTGCAGTTTTTGGACATGCACTGAAAGCATTCTTACCCCACATTTCTGGTAAAGCTTAGCAAATGTGGAAAATATTAATTTGGAAGAAAGTTTTTTGGAGAATGCCAAAGACTTGTTCTCCATTATGCCTAAGAATGCAGAGTGATGTAGTCAGCAACTGCTGTATCAGGGGCTGCTCTGTAAATATCCTTTCACCAAATTTGTGGAGGACATTAAAAAGTCTCTGAAATAACCCCTTATGTCTACCTCATAAAATGTACAAGGTTGTGATCAATGATCTGAAGAATTCTGATAGTGAGGGAAATGGAAAAAATCCTAACTTTTAGTAACTGAGTGTATCACAGGAATCTTAACATCCTGTACATTGTAGAGAACACAGCTTCTTTGTTTGCTTTCTTGCTTGTTTGCTCTTTCTTTATTTCCCAGGGAAAAAAAAAAAAAACAAAACCAAAAAAACACCCATACCATCACTCAACATAAAATACATGGTATTGAGAAGTACCAAGATAAGTTTTAGGTTGTATCCTGTATCCCCAATGAGACAGATGTATCCTGGCAATATGAAAATTTTCCTCAACTTAACAGCCATGGACTGCACAAAAAACTTGGAAAGAAAATGAGTGTTTCCAGTGGAAAAGGAGAGAAAAAAATTTGTTGAGAGTGACCAGTGAGTGAGCAGCAAGGTGAAATAGCTTGTTTCACAGGGTCAAGGCTCACATTTCACAAAGGCTATAGTTTTCAAGGCTTACATTTCACAAAGGTTATAGTTTGTGTACGTTATGTCTCTGTGAATGTATCAAACAATGCAAATGAAAAAGGAATGAGAATAATAAAATCTGAATATGACTGAACTCAGTGCTCTCCTGACACTGTTCTTTGAAGGTTAAATAGAACTGTAACTGTTCAGTACTTTATGCAATCCACTTGTTTGCTTGAATTTTATGAAGTTATTACGCATAAGTGAAGAGGGACAGAGAAAAGGAATGTAATTTCCCTTCACTGATATGCTTTAAAAACATTGGAGGATAAAATTATCTCCTAAAGATCTCTATATCCTAAATTAGATATAGAAACATTATGCCATGTGGACATAGAGATATGTCTGAAGAGAAATGCTAAAAAAGACTCAGCTCTAAATGCCACCAGGGTATGGAGGCAACTCTGACTCTGTCATTTAATTATTAGGATCTGCATTGTTTATTTGCCTAATGTGTGATTCTGCTGTGTTCTTCTTTCTTCCATTAGACTTTGGGTCTTCCTCTAGATGTTATAGAATTGTGCAGGAGATAATTCATTGGAATTTTCTTTTTCCATTATGACAATAGATTTAAGTGGACACAATCTATTTTCTCTTTCCCTAATTCTGAAAATCATTGGAACTTTTATAAATCTGCAGTTTTCCAAATTTTTTTTTCATATTTTCAATTTAAGACAACAGAAAAAGTCAATGCTCACATAATTTTTTACAGCATATCTACATAATTTGCCAATGTTTGAATATAATGTGTTTTCAGAACATAGTTACATATATTCAAAACACATACTTAAAGCATAGGACAGCAACCGAAACAGTTGATTTGTATTTCCATGCTGATTTATGGTAAATAACAACAAATTCTTCTGTTTTTTTCTTATATCACCATTTCTCTTGGCAATGATATCCACAATTTATTGTCCCTGTCAATTTTAAGTTTGCATATGACCACAGAGGCTATTTTTGACAAGGAATGTTTTTTTTTCACATGCAAAACTCAATAAAAAGGGATTTGGATGGGATGGCATCTTGCTCTACATCTCCTTTAGGCATTTATCTTACATATCCTTTAAGAATTCTTTTCTTGAGCCAATTAATAAAAACAATTTTTAAAATGATCAGGCTATCATAAATCCTTCTCCTTTCTGTTTGTTAGTTGGTTTGTTTTTTCCTCTTTCCTACAAGTATTAGGATCCTGTATGTCCACAAATTTTATCTAACTTTTTATGTTAGAATTTGAACAATATCTGTATTTCATAAGCAGGTTGTTCAACTTCCAAAAATACGAAATATCTATGAAAATTAAAATGCTTCAGAACAGTAATGCAGTCATGGAAATTTACAGTATTTCTTTGTAGACTATTCAACAGAAACTAAATCTTACTAAAATCTATTCTCACTGTGGTTACTATTTCATTTACTTCAACATGTATGGCACTTTCTTCTGAATAGTTTGACTAGTTGTCAATGCCACTTGTGGAGGCTGGAGCAAAAAACTGAGGTATGAGAGAAGCAAGGCCTGTGCAAAGATCAGTTTCTAGGATGTGGTTATGTCCTCCTTCACGATATGAATATGTTTTCACTGAAGGAACATGCTTTCCTCAGTACCTTCTCAAAAGGCACATGATCTTATACTAGGGAATGTCGGTCCTGGAAGATACCCTTCAAAATGGATATATGCATATCCCATTTCTGCAGGAAAGCCAGGTGGACTTCATACTGTCCGAGATTTCATAACAGTTTCTGGAACACATGAAGATCACATCCTAATACTTCCATGCTAATGAAAGGCTATGGGATATGCTCCTGCACAGGTTATTTTGTGGTATGAATTTTGACATTTCTGTAAGATTATTGAAGAAAAGAAGAGAACTAGAAAGCTTTGGATTTGTAGCTATATTGTGTGCTGGAAAGGTGATGCAAGGGGACTTGTCCAGTACTGAACCTTAAAACATTCCTCATCACCCTGTCACATGCACATTACTTTCTCATAAAACAGGTGCAGATAATGATGTGATCTCTTTTGTTGCTGTAATCCAAGTCGAATTTATAATATTCTTCATATCCTCTGGTAACTATATCACGTGTGTGGAGAGGCAATTACAGGTACCTTTTCCATATTTTAAAAACATAATTAATAATAAAATATACTCTGCAATTTTATAGCTTTATATTGCTTTCAATTAAAAATAACAAGCTGCAACAGTACAGAAGGTGACCTGTTCTCTGTGACAATCAGACCCAATGACACCATTGACTAGAACCATCTGGAAATGTTCTGCCAAAGCAAATACTACTTTCTTTAAGTCTATGCTACCAATTTGATGCGTGGTTTCCTAAGAACAGTAAAAATGGACAGCTAAGCCTAATTCTGCAGTCCACAAAAGTGAGCAATCCCTAATTACGTGTCACTCAAGTGTCAGCTCTCAGGTTTCAGTAGCTTCACCTCAACAGAGGGAACCCAGCTCCCACAGTTCTGATATCATTGTGATTTTATAATACTACAAGACCTACCACAGAGCAAAACCGATGGAATGCAGCGTCATTATAAAATAAAAGTTGCACATCTCACCTGCTAGATAAACATACATGACAGGGGAATGCAGACAGAAAGAGAGAGCAAAGGGAAATCCTGAGAAAATAATCAATCATCATCACTCATACTTTAATGACAATATCACTTTGTATATTCCCATAGTTCAGTTTATACTATCAAGCACCATTGACCCTCGTTATGAATTATTCAAGAAAAATGATACAAAGTATTAACCAATTTCCACCAGTTTTGTGGTGTTTACATCTAGAAGAGCTTTCCTGACCCTATTCAAGCATAGATTAACAAAGAAGTATGTTGGCAAGCCACAGTGTAGAGGCTGGTACATCTTACAGAATACTGCTACCAAACTGGGTGTGTTGTGAAATCAAGGATTTTTTTTTTTTGATTGATAGGGTGTAATCTGAACATGTAACATCTTAACTGCCATTTAGTTTTACCAACAGTGTGCCAAAATATTTTTTTTAAATTTTTTAAGAGGTGTCAGAAAATATATGAGGCACTTTGGATGTGTTTGTTCTTAACTCCTCTCCAGTACAAGGGACAACCTAAGAAATGTGATTTGTGATCTAAAATTGATACAAAAGAAGGAATCGCAGAATCACAGAATCATAGAAAGGTTGAAGTTTGAAGGGACCTACAGAGTTCATCTGGTCAAGAACGGTCATTTAGAGACAATTGCTCAGGAAATTTTTATGAATAAATAAACATTAAAAAAAAAAGTGATAAAAGGATTTTCTGCTCATTAACTTTTAAGTGTTTTTTTACAAATTAATTAAACATTTTTAAAAAAATTTGTAATGATATGACAAAATGGATTAACTAGTTAGGGTGAGATTTGTTTCATGCTTGACTTCCCAAACATCCCTGTGATATCAGGATACATGTTAAGCTTCTGTTATTTTGGAATACATTTTGACATGAAAAATCTAGAGAGGAGAGCAGACCTGAGTATTTATGTTCATTTAAACTGAAAATTGAAGAAAAATCTGGAACATGACCTTTAATATTACCGCTGCCAGCATGCCTTTTCCTCTGTCCCCTTTCTTTTTCTTTGTTCAAAAATATACCTGAACAACTGAATATACAACCTACATATATACAAATATACAACTGAATATATAAATATACAACTGAAAAATATACCAAAACCCCAGGCAAGCTGGGTAAAGTGAGCAAGGTATTTCTTTTTGCAATATTGCTCGTGAACCCAAGACCAGAAATACAAGTGAAATCATTATCTTGAGTAGTAGGTGATCAAGCACTTGGAAAGTATGCCCTTCTTCAGAAGTAAGACTCCAAGTAACGAGAATGGCAGAAAAAGATGCATGTTCCATTTCCATTTCCTCTACATTAATTTTGCTTTGTCTTCAAAATGTCCAGATATGGCCTAAATTTCTAAGACCAGTAGAGAAATCTCAGGTTAATTTCTACTCTTCAAAGGGATAGTATTTACCATGTTTACAATCTTAGTAAATGCATCCAGACTTTTCTATTTGTTTTACTTTATACCAAAACTTTTAATCTAAAAGTAAGCAAAATAAGTATATTACTAGAAAGGTTCAATTTCTTCCAATTCAAAAACCTCAACTACTTCTCAGTTCTCCAAGTATCTTTATAATAGTAAGAAATTGGTTTAATTATTTTGCTATATAGAAAATATACCAAAATCTCTTCGTCTTTTGTTGCCTATGTAGATTTTGATACCAAAAAGAACCCCCACTGCACTGATAATGAAAACCAAAATAAAACAAAACACAGAGAGTTTTTTATGGAAGACTAACTTTCAGAAAGTGAATTAGAAACATTTAAATGACACTAGGTCTGGACGGGTTTTTTTGTAGAACAAAGGCATTTATAACAAACCGAACTATGCTCCAGTACAATGAAGTATTTTTTTTAAGTAATTTCACTGTAATTGTGTAATTATTCTTAAAAGTTTAAAAGTTTAAATAACAGTGTGATGCTGCCTGAGAGATGAGCATTTAACAGATGTAAATTGGCCCTATTAAAGTGACTGACAGACCAAGACTCTTACAAATTGATTGAGGACTTTGCTTATCAAGATGTTATGTTTTCCCCAACAACAAAGTTAAAGTCTACAAAGGGACAGCAACTGACCTTTTTCCTTACTGACAATGTGTTCTGTGTTTCCTTGGTCCTGTGAAACATACCACTCTACAGATACTTTCTCAGTCATCATGATTCTCTCCTAAATATCTTGCATTTGCTCAGTGTTTTTAAACCTTCAGAAGGGACGGCAAGGAGTACAGAAATCATGGCAAAGCCAAGACCTCAGTTTCATTTCCAAGGCTCTGCACAAGAATCTGATCTTTCTTCAAAGTCCATACTTTTGAAATGTTTATCCACATACTTAAGAACACAAAAGATACTTAGAGCTTTCAAAGAACTTAAAAATATTGTTAAACAAGAAAATAATTACTGTGTTAAGAAAACACCAACACGATTTTGCTTGGGATAATTACACTTCTCCAGTCCATTGTTTTAAAGAAACATGATAGATTGGTGTGCTTCATTATAATTAAGAAGACTTTTACTGATTTTTATCTAAGTTCTTTATGACATCTTCTACCATTGAGAAGATTGTATTCATCGTTATTAACCTTTAATTCCATAAGCATAAAACTAAACTTCATTAGCATAGTTGCTAATCCCTGCCTGTATCCTGATAATTTCTTCACTTTTTTGTCAGTACAATTTTTGTGAAACTATGCATTGAACTGTCTTGGTGAACTTTCTTAGGTCATTAATAATTCAACAAAAAGACGTTATAAATTATTGTCACTAGGAATTTGATTCTCTCATGGTAAATGCTAAATTTCATTTGAAGAGAAGCAGAATTCATGATGAAAGGACTAAATTCTTGGTCATCAAAACTCCTATTCATTCATTATTCAAATTGTTTGACATTAAAGAAAGTACTGAGAATGCATTAGGTTCATCTTACTATTCACAGGATTTCAGAAATATAATGGCATATGTCTCTTTCCAGGAAGTCAGAAATGAACGAAGTAAAGATTCGATGGTAGAGACTATAATAGTGATTTCAGCTGAGAATTAGCTGTGAATAACTAATCCCAGGATCAATCCAGAAATAAAGATAGGAATGCTCAGCAAACTGAGGACAGATAAATTAGTGAAAGGAGTAATGACTCAGCTGCTACACACTTCCACTGTAATCAGGGATTCTTGCATGGCTGAAAAAATAGCAATTTAGAGAGCAGCACAGGAAATTCACTATTAATTGAAGATAGGTTGGAAAGGGATGCAAAACCTCAAACTACTGAGGGCAGAAAATATGAATAGAATAAATGGAAATAGCGTAATAGGAAAAATGAGCTCAAAAAGAAAAATACAGTATAAAATAGATTATAATGAAAAGAGAGACATGCACTGAGAAATATAAAAAAAACATTGGAATTTACACTCTGTTGCTGATTTGCAGCTCCTGTGGTACACAAAAACACTTTTTTCTGATAAGATCAATAATTTAATACAGGCAACAACTGACAAGACAGAAAAAAAAATAAAAAAAAACCCGCAGCAACAGGAGTTCATATCCCAAGTCTTTTTGTAAGTTGCTGAAATAAGTTGTTTATTTACAGGTGAGGACTTCAGTGAAGTCCTCCCAGCTAAAAACATCTAACAGGATTTTTTACTTTATTGATTCCCCAGCTAGGCAGCCTAAATTTTTTTTTTTCTATAAAAGGAAAACAAAAAGTCCAGAGATAGATGAATTCTTAACTTGCTTGCATATATAGAGACAAGCTTGTGGAGATACATGAAGCTCATTCTATGAACAATATAATACGTTGTTACCACTCAGTGGTTTGTTTCTATTTATATATATCTGTGTGTCTAGACACGTGCAATCAGCTTCAATAATTACGAGCAAGAATTTATAAGGTGGTGTTTTGAAGAGATACTGGATTTAGCACTTCAGTTTCTGAAATCTTTTCACTTCTACCTACTGCTGCCAGCCATTCATTTTTGCCCTGTATTCCAGTAACTTCCCTTATTATTACTCAGCTAATAATAATGCTAATAAAATATGAAAAAAAAAAGGAAAACCCCAAACCAAACAACAAAACCCTGCCCCAAACCCAAACAAACAGAAAAGAAGCAATCCAGTTTAACAATAACATATTGGATAAACAGTTATTTTTAACATGAATCAGTCTGGTAATCTGGTATAGTGTGGCTTCTCAAAATTGGAATAACACATTGATGCAGCAAAATGGTAAGAGAAGAGGTCAGACTTAAGTTTGCTTTACTGCTAGAGACTGGATTTCATCAAATTATATTCTTTTTTCAGATGCAAGCCCTTTATTAAAATCTTTCAAAACAGCTGTCATATTGGTAAATGGTTTTTTTGTAAATCAACTTATTGCACTGTCTGACAGAAGAGAAAAATAATTTGATCCACTCAAGTAATGATTTTTTTTTTTTTAATTAAAAGTAGGGAAAAAATCACTGATACACATTAAAAAGGTATCAGTTTAAAATCCCTAAATAGTAAGCAACCTCCAAACTGACAGTATGTTTCCTGAATCTAAAAAGGTTCTAAGACTTGTATCTAAATCACAAAAACTATCAAGTTTCTTAAAAATACTCTAAAGGACCCTTAATGTCAGTGTTGTGAACATGTCACTGTAACAAACGCACCTCTCAAGTTCTACTCTGTTGGTCCACATCCAGTATTTCCTCTCCCTAGTAAACCATGTAGACTCTTTTTCTAAGTATGTTATAGTCTGTAGTCATCTGAAAGTTCTTTATTCTCCTCTGAATCATTAACCTGGGTCTTGCTTTCTAAGGATACAGCAGATCACATTTTATGGCCATAATATGTAACATGCCAGGTTTGTTTTATGTATTCCAAAATGAAAGGAAGTAAATACTGTATCACTTAGATCTATTGACATCTTTTCCATGTTGATGTCTTAGCATTTCAATTAACTGTACCTCATCTTATAAGTACATAAGTATGAGCTGCTTATTCTTACATCCCCACTGAAAAAAGGATGAACTAAACCCCTTGAAGACTGCCACACAGTTATGACTGAACATGCCAAGAGTTATACTGGAAGGCCTATTGCAATAAACACCTGCCCCTCAAAATAAATGGAATCAGACTGGAATTAATATTTTCTTATAGGCAGTTCAAACTGTCTTGTCAGCTCAAAATTCATTCCTGACAAAAAAAGTGGAAGTAATAGAAAGACTTTAAAATAGTCAGTGTGGTTAAGGGAAATAACAGCTGGAGTGCTACAAAATATGGTGGGAATAGCCCCTTTCCATGATTTTCTTGGTTTTTCTCTCTCTCTTTTTAAGTATTCAGCACAGAGGAAACCAACCAAGGAATCATTCTTTCTTTAGTCCCTGTACACAGTCACTCATCATTCCCCATGGAAACACCTAAGAAGTATTTCAAGTAGCCCAGGTCTTTGTACTGCTAGTGTCTTCTGCCTCTGCATCCAGCACCTCCAACAGGGGTTGATGGGTTCAGAAACAGGCAGGTTACACTTATCAGAGGACCCTCAGATGGAAAGGAGGATCTTTGAGAACTGGAGGTTGTGTAGGGTGGTGTAAGTGAGAGAGGGGAAGGGTAACCATTCTGCTGGGGAGCAGCAGCTGCTGTCCCCAGATATTGCTGTCCCTTTCATGGCAGCAGGCATATTTGTGCTAGAAGAGTTACTCTTCAGCTTCCTTCATGGGATGCACAACAGATACACTGCTGAATTCACTTTTCCTTGCTCCCTTGAGATAGCTCCATAACCTCCATATGGAGGTGATAGCCAGAGGGATGGGTTTTGAATCTCCCGCACTGAAAGTTGCACAGCCATTTGTATCAGTGCCAAGCAAGTGTAAAACCTGTAAATCAGAACAGCATTAATAACTGGAATTGACAGTGAGAATACCTATTCCTGCACAAGTGCAAAAACCCAACAAAAAGCATCTTGGCCCCAGAAATTATAAATCTCTGACTACAGAGAAATGAAAAAACATCTATGAATTGAGCTAACCCCCCTCCTGCTTGCATAATTTTTGCTAAATGTGAAATAGATTGTAACTGGGCAAGGTATCCTATTGTAAGAAAATTGATGAATATTTATTAGATATAGAACTGGTTCCACGTTAAGTTTTGCTAGCAATTGCTATCAGCATGCTCAAAATCTATTAATGACATTGGTACCACATACAACTGCCTCTCTCATTTCAGCAGCAAAATATGCTTGCAGAAGTTTGTTTCACGTTTTTTCAATTCTATGCAATATAGTTTCACACTTCTTTCATTCACTGTACTGTATGAGATTTTAGTCTGTGATGAGTAACACTTGTTACTTTTTTCCAGAAACAGTCCTGAGATGTGAAATCTTGAGCTGGCTTTGACAGTAATTTCAAGGAGTTCCTGGCATCCAATCATCCGTAATTGCCATGTCACACATCACATAGAACAAATAACAGTCTTAACTAGACACCTTTAAACCAACCAGCACTGGAAAAAAAAAAATCTATTATGTTATTATATCATAACTTAAAATAAAATGTTCTTTTATTTATAAGAATATTTATTAGAACAAAAGTTTGGAAAATTCTGACCTTTCAAAAGTATCATGATTGTTTTTTTTAACCTGCTGAACTCAGAAATATCCCAGGAAAGGCTCCTTCATTACATTTTGTACCTATTTCCCCGTGAGTTGGAACCATCAGGGTAGCAGTGAGATTCACAACTTGGATTTGAAAGACAAGTAGCTGTTATATCAAAAATATTTTCCCCTTATACTAGGTCAGATCTTATACCAATTAATATTGCAGGAAAATCTACTAGCCTTCTGCTTAAAAGGATTTTTTAAAAGCTGGATTTTTGTAAATCAATGGGTGTCTTTGATTTATTCTAAAGAAAAAATATGGTATTAATGTTTTAATCTTTAGTCTTATTATAACTAATACAATTAATATAACTAATAAAACACAAATTCCCAAAAGTATAGATATTACATTTACTTTATTGTTCATTCAGCAATATCTGCATTTTAGTAACTACCCGGTGAAGCATCATTATAAAAAACAGGTAAAAGAACAAACATTGCCTTCCTGACAAAGTATCTCTCTTCCCTTTCTTCCTCCCCTCCACCCCCCTTAGTATTTGTAATAGGGGTGCATCACTCTGCGGGTCAACCCCATGAAGAACCAACCTGGAGATGCTACCAAAAAGTGATGCAGAGGTTCTGAGAAGGAAGCAACAAGCCTTGCCCGGGTGCTCAGCTGGCTCAACCGAGCCCAATTCAGTTAGAGCTTAGCGCTCCACAAGTGATTATAAATTTCCAGATGCTGGAGACTGCTGCTGCCAGCAGCCCAACAGATGTGAGGCTGCTGCGCCCAGGTCTAGCAGGGGGTGAGGTGGAGCATGAACTTGGAACGGGTGTGCACGCACACGCACGCGCATCCCCGGAGCCAGCCAGGCACAGTGCTGCCTTTGCTGGTGCAGCACCGGGGGAGGCTGTCTGGCATGAGGAATCCTACATCAACAGAGGAGAATGGATCTGAGGGGAATCTGAGGCTATTCAGCAACAAGTTTGATGGAAGGAAGGGGAATGAGAAACACATTGCTTCAGTGCCTTCTGGGCCAACGGAGGAAGTATATGGAGAAGCACCTCCAAGGAGCTTGCAGATGAGGATGCAGGAGCTATGCTCCGCTGTGTTTACTTCATGATTCATCATCACAGAATATGCACCTTATAATCGTTGAGACAGAATTTATGAACAATAAGGTTTTTTATCTCCTTGACTGATTGTATCATCTCTAGGCCACCAATGGAAACAAGTGATTTTAATGAATTACAGGGGAAAAATATGTTTTCACTGCCCTGATATAATAAAATAGACATAACACTGCATTTGCAATGTACCCATTAGGTTATATGAGAATGTATCTTCTTAACATTACACAAAGTTGATAGAACAGACTTCTCTTTTTATTGGTAAGCCTGGTAAGATAAAAATCACAGCATTTTACACCATAAAGACTTACTTCCTGTTAATATTTTTCAAACAGTTCATTACTGTTTATGAGAGCGCAATTTGCATAAAACGCTGAATGTACAAACATGCAATATAACACAAATAATTCCTGTCCCAAAGGAACTGGGATCCAGCTGATAACACAAATGAAAATGACTGAAACAAATGTAGAAATTATTTGCAAAACTGAAATACTTTCAAATAAAAAGAAAAATCTATATAATATACAGAGCTGATTTATATTTTTTTTTAATATAATTTTAGAAATTACCAAAACATCAGACCATTTTGTGTAAGTGTCTGATTTCAACAGATCTTTCACTGCCAGTTCTGGATGGCATTTCTGATAAGAAAGCTTTTCAGTGGAAACCAGCTAAGAGTATAGAGCATTTATGTGGGATATAGAGGATGTCAATGGAAGCATTTACCGTAAAGCAAATGGGACAGACTTGAATCCAGGTTGTAGATGCATGCTCTAATTATTAGACTACTGGCTGTTCTAAGAGCTTGTTTAAGGTTTAGAATATTTTTTTTTCATTTGTCAAAAGGCCCAAGTCCCAATTTAATACAGCCTAAAGATGTTTTCAAACATCACTTTGCGTCTGCATCTCTGTTCTTTTCCAGCCAGCTCAACTAGTAACTTCTAAAATCATAGCAAATTTTCTTGTAGTTCAGCCAAATTGAGATTTATTCACCAGAGAGAACATTCTGCAGACAAGAACAGTAGCCATACAGCTTTTTTTCCTGTCTTTATCAGAGAAGCTGCAGAGTTTCTTTCACTAACCTCTCCTAAAGGTCTGCATATTTTTATAATATTTTTTTCAGCTATACATATTTATGTAGATAGCTGTCCATAATTATAATTGAATGCTTTAAAGAGAATAAAAAAATAAAAAATTATATTAGTAAGCACATAAAGCTTGAAATCAAATCTTTTCTCTCTTACTGTGCTGAATGGTTGAATTGCTTTTGTATTCTAATGAATTAGAAAGAATCCCCAAACTCTCTGTCACTTAGGCCATCCATGTAAAAACATTAGTTGTCAAGATCTGACATGCCTTAAATTTTTTATTCCTTTTCATGGGGCTATGAGAATCAAAATGAAGATCACAGAAACATAATCTAGACAGTTTGATATGGATGGGGCATGGGAAGAGTAAGGCACTTTCTTCAGCAGTGGAAACAGAATCCCCTCAAGTAGAAAATACAAATAAAAATAACATCCCCACATACTTTGTAAACACTTTATCATACTCAATAGTCCTGCTTTTGTCACCACTGATCTAGCACAAATGCAACAAGAATTATGAAGACCTCAAACACCATGCAGCATCCAGTTATTCAGATGAAAACAGAGAAAAAGGAAACAAAAACAAAAACAAAAACAAAAACAAAAAACAGATTTCAATTTTCAGCTCACCTTTAAAATAATGTAATTTATCATTCTTTCATTAGAACTGGGTTTAGCTTATTTTTTTTTCTTTTTTCCCAAATGCAAACTTGAGGAAGGAATGCAAACTTTGTTATTTAATATCTTTACTACTTTGTTTCTATGTATTTCTTGTATGATTACAAGTTGCATGTTTTCTACTTCTTCTTTGAACCACATTTAAGAATCTCCATAATAAATCTCTTGAACTGCAGCTTTATAGAAGTTGAAGAGTTTGACTCCACAACGACCACAATGAAAAGTGTGCAACGAAACTCTCTGGCAGTTTTCAAAGACCCAACACTCATCCATTTATTTCCTTTAATCTTCTGAAGACTGTAGCCCAGCAAGGAAGAGGTTTAATTCCCTTCCTAAAAAAAAAATCTGCTTTGGACTTAAGTGAACATCAAGCAGGCATCAGCTTAAGAATTAAAAGTATTTAAAACCAAAATGTTTGAAGTTCTGTTAATGATTTTTGCGATAGAAAGCTAATGCTTCAAATTTTTCTCCACAAATAGCTTTTAAGAATAAGAAAGGTAGGATTTGTCCGTATTCTAGCTGCCAGCTATGAAGCTACGTATTTCAGAAGGACAGCATTTATTTAAGTTTTACAATTCTGACTGAAATTTAACCTCCCATTATCTAAAAGACAAATTTAACTCAATAAGATTTCAAAGAGTTTGGCCTAAATTATATTGTGATCTCACATATCACTGTTTTCTAATTTTCCGTTACCTTACTACTGGCACAGTAAAAGTACTGTTTTAACACAACCTTACAGAATCCTCCATTCGTTAGCTCTTCAACGATAGTCTGCATTGTTTGTGCAATTATAAAATGAACATTTTTATTTCATTAAGTTAAAACCCCCATAGCTTAATTCCTACTGTTTGAATGTGCACTAGGATTTTTTATCTTTTTCACAAAATTTTATTATAATCTTTTTGAATAAATAATAATAAAAAAAGATATTTAGACATTATTCTATGCAATGGGGGAAGAAATATTGCTTTAAACTTATGTTCTGAAACTTCCAAAATACTGATTTTCTATGTTAAAAGGACTGTGAAATGTCATTCACTTTGTTTTATGACAGTTATCCGGAAGGATGGTTCATACTTGTTGATTTGTGACTCTTGAAATTCACTCAAAAGCCACAAATTACTGTAAACTAAGCTATAAATAATCCCACTCACAGTCCGTGTCTTCTAGACTTGTCATGATTTCATTATCCAGTTACAAACTATTCTCTGTTTCCTCTCCACTGTCCTTGTCTGCAAATGGATCGTGACAGGAACAAATATACCCCAAATAGATCCATAATTTTCATTATTAAAAAATTCAGACATATATGAAAGAAAGTAAAGGAAACTGAGATAACAGTAAAGCAATTCAGGGGAAAGAAAAATAGCTTTTCCCTAACTAACTGTTGTCCTTTAAGGGCTGGAATGAAAGAAAATGAAAAAAATATGCCTAATATTACTTCAGTGGGCTTTGGGACAGGCCTCTACAGGAACATGAATATTCATGCATTAAATAAAATTAAAAAATAAAAGGAATCTTCTAAAAATGTTCATAGCCACTCAGCCTTTTTGTTTGATAATATAATTGAAACTAAAACCCAAATAACCATACTAAATTATTCTACCAAATTATTTTCACACTTCTGAGACCCATGTTGCTGCCACTGTAATTTGCTGTGATGGACAATAGACAGCAGACAGGTTATTGCAACAAAAGAATCTGAGTTTTGCCACTGGCAAATTCAGTTCTGCTCTTGGTGAACATGCCCATGCATGGAAAGCCATCATTAATAATATCAGTTATTTCATTGCTGCCAAGAAATAAATGTAAATAGTCAACCCTAACCTTCAGAAACAGCCTGCACTGAATTCCCAAAGAGGTTGGGTAATGAAGCTTGAATACAGTTGTTTACTCATTTGGCTACTGACTTCACTTCAAACTGCAGACCTTTAAAATCTAATATTTGTTAGAATAATATATGGATTAGATGTGTTATTTCAAACCAATTTTTTATCTTGTGCTCTAGCTGCTTCTTACAGACAGATAAGTTATATTCTAATCATGCTCTTTATACATTAGTACGTAGGTTTTGACTGGAATTTCAGACATGAATATCCTAGTATCCTGGTTTCAGTGGGATAATTTGCTTCTTAGCAGCTGGTACAGTGCTGTGTTTTGGATTTGGTATGAGAATAATGTTGATAACACACTGATGTTTTAGTTGTTGTGTAATATTTACTCTAAATTAAGGACTTTTCATGTTTCCCATGCTCTGCCAGTGATGAGGTGCACAGTAGGAACAGAGCCAGGACTGCTGGCCTGAACTGGCTGAAGGGATATTCCGTACCAGATGATGTCATTCTGAGTATCTAAACTGGGGGCAGTTGGCCGGGGGTCTGATGGTTGCTTGGGGACCAGCCACGCATCAGTCAGCAGGTGATGAGCAATTGCATTGTGTATCACTTGGGGTTTTTCCCCTTGGGTTTTATTCTTCTCTGTTCCTTACCTCTTCTTTACAATTATAATTATTTTTATTGTTGTTTTTATTATTATTACTTTATTTGAATTATTAATCTGTTCTTATCTCAACCAACCAGTTTTACCTTTTTCTGATTATCCTCCCCATCCCTCCGGGGAGTGTGTGGGGGCAAAAGTAAGCAAGTGACTGTGTGGTTCTTACTTGCTGGGTGAGGTTAAACCACAACACCTAGACAGTACTCATAAGCTCAGCATGTCCTTTTGTTGGAGGTTTTCAGTTTTCCCCTTTTTTAAAATAGCCTACTGCTACATTTAGAAAACCCACAAGATAATAAATACATATAGACGAGAATAAAAGAAGACCAAATCAAGTGCTGTAAGAAGAACATCCAGCAGGTCTGTAAAATTCATTTACCCTCTTCTCTAACCAGCCACTATAAAAGAACCGAAATGTAATCAAAAAGTACTAGTAACAAGTAGGAATCCATTAGTCTTGTGGGATCTTTGAAGTCAAAAGTGTTCCTGAGCGGTTTATAAGCTGTTTAGCTTATATTTCAACAATTTCTTTTTGTGTTTTTATAATGTTACAAGAAAAGAAAAAGAGAAAATCCTTCTCATTTTTAACATGAGGAAAAGGACTAGTAATGCTTCGACATGGACAACCACAGTGAGGCAAAGCACTAACAGTCGTTTCTAGATTCACTTAGATTAATGTTTTCAAATATTCCTAGTTGAAAATTTCTTTTCTTTCTTTTTGTCTTTCCTAAGTTAGATATGTACCTACATTTCCCTAACTGCTTTACTCTTCACAAGGGTGGTTTGAGTAATGAGGCAGAAAAAGAGAAATATTTTTTTCCAAAAATTTACATTCAAATACAGACACAAAGCAATATAAAGTGGGCATTAACTGCCTTTGTATGATTCTTCCTGAGGTATTTTTGCTGTTATTGTTTGTCTGATACTGATTTTTCTTCATCTCATATGGACATTATAATAAAAGATGGACCAATAAATTTGTTTATTATATATAGCAGAAAAGAAATGAGAGCTCCTGACTATAGTTTACAAAGGACGTGGGAGGATATTAAATTCTATAGAAAGCTGTAGCTGCTCTCCCACTATTGCTACATGTGTTGCTAATTATCGTGGGATATTAAAATTAAGTGTCTATCAGATTTTCACATAAATCCTCCTCATTTTAAATAGCTTTGAGATTAACCACAGCATTAAAAAAAAAATAAAAATACTATACCATAGCTTTTTGTTGGAATTCATGAGTAACTTTGCTGTCAAATGGGATTTAAAATACACGAACATGATTCTTTACCCTGGATGGAAGACACTGATTAAAAAAAAAAAGATTTTTTTTTAACTTAAATTTCTTAAATTCATAAATTCTCACGGTGAACTACACTTGATGCATAATTAACAAAATAAGACCCCCCAGAGCAATTAGGATGAACAAAATGATGACTGTAGCAGAAAACAAATATTGGGAACTATGTATGTGGCCTTGAAAAACGTAATGATCCCCATCATCTTTCTTGACTGTTGCAACATATGTTATGGGATGCAATGGAGCTGATGGTGGTTTGTGAGGCTGTGAGAGGCTGTATAGAAGCCCTGTTGTAACTGGGAGGGTTGACCCTTTCCTGTGAGCTTTCTTTTCTGAAAAACCTCTAGTGTCACCCAGCTGAGCTACAGCCATACTGTATTATGCTGTGCCTATGCGCTTTTCATGCCACATATATTTCTGTAAGAATTAAGTTTTCTTCTAAAGCAAAAGAAAAACTACCCAGTATTTAAAAAAAAAAAAAAATAATAATTCCAAGAAAATATTTCCAAAATATTTGTCAGATATAATAAAACTATGACAAAGTAATTGCTTTTTGTCTTTGGCTGTAATTTAATAAAATATGGTTCATCAAAGGAGCTGAAAAGCAAGCAGTAGATTAGACTGTTCCTCAACAATTGATTTCTTTCTCCAGTAACCGATTTTTTACTTGTTTGAAGAAGGCTATTGCAGTCTTTCAACTCCCATTAAAATCCCTGGCAGACGCATGGCTGGTATGTTTTACACTATTTACAAAACACATGGACAGGTATTATGACAGTCCTTCAGCATTTTCACACCAAACAAGAAAAAAGTACAGTTAAAAACCAGAGAAACCATATAGACAGATTGCCTTTTGTTAGGCCTGTATGATATCTATAGTGATGACAGGAGAAAGATGCCCAGTGTGCTGCTGGGCTCTAAGCAGGGATTTTTCTGCTTTGTTTTCTCACTGGCATGGAAGGATCTGTTAGTCACAGAGACTTTCCTAGTCATATTTCTGGAGAAAGAATTAATTGTATAAAAACAATGAATAATTCAACTGATAAAATTATCTCATAGTCTTTTGATAAGCAGAGTCTACTTATTTTTTATCTGTGGAAGTTAGCAAACAAATCCTGGTTCTTGACTTGGACTGTTCAAATTTGTTTTATCATTAGTGGTATACACAAGTCCACCCTTGGTAGAATTTTTTTCTGTCAGCAAATAAAAGGTGCTAGCAGAAGCAAAAAGACAAATGAAGTTGAAACATTTTGCACATGGAGATGCACAGCTGGCAAGAGTATGTAGGGAATGGCACTTTTCCATCAAACCCTGGGGGGGTGATTTTTTTTCTTTTTAACCTTTCATCAGAGGAGCAGTCTCACTGATTTTTGTATAACTACTGCTTTTGTCTAAATACTGTCGTGCACATCAATAAAAATTATGAGAAGAATCATCTATGTGTTGGAGTCATGTAGCAGGACTGTTCAGATTCATAACACACTCATAAACCTAGTTCAATCACACTAATAAACTGTGGAAAAGTTACAGGGAAGCAAACCTATTTTTTCCAATAGGAAATTAATGCTTAATCAACAGTGCAGGGCAGAAGCCTTCATTGATTGGTGCTGAACAACAGTTACTGAAAAAAACAATTGCTCCTCTCTAAAGCAAGGGGTCATTTGACATGAAGAAGTGATGGGGGGAAAACGTGGGAGAAGTAAAAGATACAATTGGCAAATGGGTCCACTCTGTGAAATTGTTTAATGTTTTAAATGACTTCGGTAAAATAATTGACTGAGTTGGAACCAATGAATGACAACGATAAAGGATGACAGCATCTTGAGTGCACTTTGCCAAGTCACTGTCACACTTATAAACTCCTGAATTCGGGGACTGCGGTTGCCATAGCCTCACAGGCAGAAACTGGGGGAAGAAAATTCCTGTGTCATTAAATACAAGAGAGAAATACTGTTTTCTTTAGAGTTGAGAGACATGAATTGGACTATCAAAGCTCAGGTAAACTCACTATCTTCTAGTCAATAAGCAAACAATACATTCACTCTTTCCTGCTGCATGGAATTCACTTCTAACTTTAAAAAAAATTCTTAAAAAAAATCTTAAAGAATTGTGTTTTCCCATGACAAAGTATGCCATACATCTGTACAAGATCCTTTTCTACTAGTGTCTAGTCTATAAAAGTTTTTGTTAAAGTTGAAACCATTTCTTAAAGAGCAGCAGCTGTGGAGTTGAAGCCTAATTCACTCCTTAATGTCTTTCTTCAGTTTCTGCAGAACATTGGCAGACCATTTGCATGTGAATGAATTTAAAAAGTTAAGCTATACAATCATATTCAGAGTTTAAGTTTTTCTGTATGGGTTCTATAAAATATAAACCATGCTTCCAGTCTAATTTTGGACCTTAACTAACTTACCCAAACTGTGTATAGCAAGAACAGACATAACCCAAATTACTATCTAAAAAATGGGACAAAAGCCCAAACAACATTGATTTGCTAGTGATCTAAATAAAAGCCTAAATTAAAAAGAGTGACACTCAATATCAAACTAAACAAAATCATATGCATAAAGATATTTTTAATAAGTTTTCAAGTTAAACTAGCCTTTATTAGAAAACAAATATAATTTGCTATATTTCTGTAGCTACTGAATTTACTGGGAAGTTCAGCTACAAAGTAGATGTAAAAGACACTAATGTTATAAAGTGATCTTGCTGTTAACTATGAATTCCCTGAACTCTGACTCATAAATGACATGTATAAATAGCAAACTGAAAAGAAGCAAACACCACAATTTACATTTTCAATTTAACATTTAGATAGCTATTACAGATGGTCAGATGACTACAGTTCAGGCACAAATTTTGTTTCCATAAGTCTGATTATGATTCAATTAACCCTGACATAACCACAAGGGTGTTTTTTCCCCAATAAATCTAAGCAGATGTAGGAGACTGTTATGTTCCTACCAGTGCTACAATGGGAAAAAGCGGGAAGGTTTGACGACCACAGTGATGGTGCATCCTGTGAATGCTTTTAAATAATACGTTAAAATTTCTTGATTTTGAGGAACAAAGTTTCATCTTTCTCTGTCCATTAAACTTTTAAAGAATGTGAAAATCCAGCAAACAAATGTTTTATTTGTATTTTAACTAGCACATAAAAAACCAAATGCAAATTTGTAGCAGTCTGACAAATAAGACACTTCTGAAAAACATACCCTGGCTTAGAGGGTTTGTGCCTTTTCGTTTGGCTCCAATTGAACTTCCCCCTCATTAAACAATAATCTTTATGGTGAATTCCAATAAAGATGAAAAAAAGAAAGATTCTGAAAAGAATGCATAAATAATTCTGGTTGCCTAGCTGTGGCAATGAATTCCTGTTTGTTTTGCCACTGAAGGGTGAATGCAACCCTTTGAGCAAATGGGAATTCATTATTCCAGTGACTGAGAAATGATCCACTTAAAGAACCTAATTGGTTCTACAACAGTGATTTCTTTCAAAGCACTGTTTCCGGAAGAAACAACAAAAAGAAGACAGCTCTTTGACTAGTACAGGGTCTACAGGGTACATTTGCCTTCCCATGTTTCAGCTTTAAAAAGAAATGTCACACATACTCAGGACAAAGGAACAAAGAATTAGTGTTTTAAAAGGTACAGAAATGTAGCAGGTCTAGGTCTTCCACTTCTTTTTTGAAGAGAAAAGCTGAATTTCAATAAATATTAGTGCATGCTCATGACACTTAAACTGTCAGTAAAAAAGAAAATACTGACCAATTTCAAATCCTTTCAAGAGTGATCATTACTAGTCAAAACCTACTTGGATATTTTACCATGCAAATGAAAAGTAAATCTACATTATTTATCAGTAAATGTTTTAGAAAAGGTATATTAATATGCCCAGTCTGGTGAAACAAATAGAATACTGTCATTTATTTTTAACCTAATGAATTAGAATATGCAAAAAAAAAGAAACTCAGACATGCAGGTAGATACAGACAGTTCTCATTTACATTTCAATAGTTACGCTGGAAGAATAAAAATCATGTACTGATTGTTGCATTAAAATGCAGAATCTTAAACAAGAGTTTTTCTGGAGGCAAGGTGCAGGTCAGAAACAAATCTGATTGAGGTTAATGGATGGATACCTATTTACTTCAAAATGAGCTTCAGAACAGGCCCCCAGAGAACAACAAATTGACATTCAGGCTGAAATCTGAGGAAAAAACTTCCAGTTCCATACAGATTTGAGCAGTAATTTAATGTTATTTTTAGAATGTAAATGAGTGATAAAAAAAAGAGTTTATTCATTACTTACACATCACTTTTGATGTCCAGTCCCCGAAGGATGTAATTGATATTGGTTTCTCAGACTGAAACAGAACCCTCTCCATCCCCGTTATTCAGCTCACATGTCAACACAACCGCAACACCCCCAGAACAATAAGAACCATTCCTGTTTTCACACTGCACCTCAGTTTTTACCATTTATGCCATCAGAGAGTAGTTTGGGTGGGAGGCAACAAGAATAGACCACATCTCTCAGTGACATAAAATCTAAAAATTATGTAGTAAGGTGTATAGCAATTTACATTCTGTGACACACGCACACAGTCATGCATAACGCCAGCTAAGGCCCTGCCCCCCGGTCCCGTGCAGGCCAGCACCCCAGACCCACAAAGCGCTTATCTGGAACATCTGTGTCGCACCAGTGTAAGTGCCACACCCTGGATGGTGGCACCACCTGTTTGCATTGTGCTTCCACCTCAAGTGCAAACATCTACACAGTTTCACAGGCGCACAGATGTGTCATTTCCACCACCACCCCTCCCCAAAGGGTCTATGGTCTTCACTGTTTCTTGCTTTCTCTGTTAGTTTGTCAGCACAAGCAACCAATGGCTTTGCTCATCCCATAGATGATCCAATCTCTTTGACTTTCTCCATATTTAAATCCAATTATTACTTCAGAGGTTTCTCCTCCCCTCTTGTCTCCTCCCTGGACATGTTACAAAAAGTGCTGGTATGAGCTGCAAAGGAGGATACCCTAGCCAGCTAGAGATGGGCAGGTGTCACCAAGGCCTTATCTGGATGATCTCTTGACAGCCATGTCTTTTTATCTGCCTCACATCTAAAAGGCTACTACATGGGTGAGGGCTTAGTCTTTTCTGAGCTCATTTCTGGATTTTGGCTTCAGAGACAATCAATTTAGTGATGCTTTTCCAGAAAGCTCATAGAGATAAAAAAGCTGGAGATGCTTACCCTGTAGTGTCAGTTGTACTACATAACAAGACTGCTAAGGAAATTTTCTCTTAGAGACCTGTACCTTGACAGTAGAATCAGCATTTTCCCCCCACTTGAGTCTAGCCCATGGTTACTGAAAAGTGCATATAGCAAGCAAAGAAATTCAAAGGAATAAAGATGTGGTAACAGGTCAGCATTATTACCTTGCAGAGGTATTTTCCCATTCAGTTGGATATCTGAAGCTCACAAAACCTGTGAAACCACAGTGTGGTGCAGCAATCAGCTAAAAGCACAGGAATTTCTGGAACATACTTGAAATATACTGAAAAATGCTTGGATTAGCCATCATGTCTAATGTCCTGCTTATGTAGCACATGTGCTGTATACCAGCCTAAAGTAAATGAAACTTCATTTGGTTTTATACCTACTGACTGAGCATACTACTAACAAATAACTCTCATGCTTAAAATATTCTGTGAATAAAAAATAGTTCTGTCTAATAGTTCATCAGCACTATAGCCACATTAGTACTTTATTTCCATCTGATGTAATAAACTTATATAAGGTCGAATGAGCTACTGAATATACAGTGATTATAACTTTTTTAAGTTTTACTGGCTGCATTTTGAGGTAGTTCTATACCAATCAAATATTTTTGAGTAGTTCTTTTTCTAGTAATTCTCTAGTGGAATTTTTCTTGTTCTGTGATAGACTGAGATATCTATGCCTTATCTGACTTGTTTTACACTTCTTACACTTGCTTTACATTTATTTACGCTACTTTCAACCAGATGCTTACCTTAAATACTGTGTTGACAGGTACATCTTTGGGAAAAGTTGTGTTTCAAGAGACAGATGAATCTAGTTATTTGTGAAAAACTATTGAAATAATACTCAAAACCACCAAGAAGATGAACATCTCTGCATGTCTAGGTATCCTAAATGAAGATTTTTACTGAAGTCCACTTAATTGGTATGTCAGCCAAAGACAATTCTTACTACCCTTTCAGTGACTACTTAATGTTTTATAAAATATGCCCCTGAAGACACTGTCAGTTCCAAATCGCAATCTAGTTATGATGGTTTGCCAAGTTACTGGTTTTGTAAATGCTCTGCTTTATCCTCAGTGGTATGTATTTCAAATAAAATATTTTAGCTAACAATCACTAGCTAAAGGCTTTGTCATCAGTTTCCATAGCTGACCTGACATACATTGCAGAAGTCTGATTGTACCTGGGTGTTGGACTAGACAAGAATTCCCTGTTCTTTATACATCACACAATGGTAAAGAAACATTAATTGCAGTTTATTTCCACTGTATTTCTGCATAACACAGGCTAGATTTTTACTTTATTTTCCATTTTACCATTTAATTATTATCATACTAACTGTTGACTCAATTTAACAAGCTTAATCCTTGGCACTCAGGAAGTTTAGAATTTTCTAGACTTTGGAAATACTGTTGATGTTTAAAGCAGGAGTCTGAATCAGAATACCTAGATTTAGTTTCAGATTTTGTTGGATAAATTTAAATAGTTATTTCCAGTGTCTTCCAGTTTCCCTTCAATGCCCTGACAATAGTGAAGGTCCTAAACTTTTAAACTGGTTTTAAGATCCCCACGCAATGGAAGCTCTATAAACATTAAATACTATGAATAACGCACTCTTATTTAATATGCATAATAAATGTTTCACAATACTGACATTGGCTCACACTCATCTAGCATTTAATTGGCACACAAAGTAAAATCACAGCACCAATTCATTAGGTGCAACAGTGGCTGATGATGGCACAGTCCCTTTTATCAGAACTAAATTGAAGTAAACAATTTAAAATACATTGCAAATCCCTCCTGGACACTCGATTAGCAGGAAGACACTAAGTATCATCTGTCCATCATGAAAACCTAGGCAGCTGTGCACAATTAAGCTTTCAAACAAACTGAAGTGAAATCACATTGCAGTGTAAACACATTATGCAGTCATTAGCACACTTACTCCACAGAAATGTTATAAAGCAGCTCTGATTAGAATGCTTTGATGCATTACAAATCTTCTTTTTATTTAATACTGTTTCACAGAGTAATGAGCAATTGTACAAAAAAACACGGAACACCATGTTCAGCTTAGCATGCCATTGAGAGCAAGGGGTGTGCATAAAGTGAGTTTCCAAAAAGTACATAGCCTAGTATCCAACTGTTAGTGACCATTTCAACCACTTAACAAACAAGCATTTTTCAAAAGGACTGAGCTCCTAGGGAGATTAGTTAAAACTCTTTAATTGGTTTTGCTCCATAAACATGATAGATGATTTCTGTTTTCATTTGCAGAAGATTTTGATTTACAAATCATGTTTTGTGTCTTCCTTCTCAAGGGGATAGCACATTTTCAGCCTCTATGGAAATAATCTTCCAGTAGCAAATGAGATTTGCCAAATATTTACTGAATTATATACAAAATATCTGGCTTCTATTCAATGGTTCTTTAAGTAGAATTCCATTTCCTTAAGAAAAATTCTAAACCCTTCAATCTTATGCATGCAAGACTGTAGACAAAACAATAGTTACAGAATTAAGAAAGCACAGGAACCAAACTCTTCAAATGCCACAAACAGATAATAATCCAGAATGCTAGCTGTTGGAATAGCAGCTAGAAGAAACTGGCTGGGGAGAAAAAAAAAAAAAAAAAAAGGAATTAGTATCCCACTAAATTTGTTATGTTTCATGGACGACAGAAAAGACCTTTTTCCTTTTTAATGTTGAAAACAGAATTTTTGAAAATGTGAATGATCCCTGTCACCTAGCTATAACAGCTGGAAAAATGTAAAGGCTGTACTCGTATCTAAATCAGTTATAAAGCACATTACATGAAGCAACGGTGGGCTAAGACTCTCAGGTTTAAAAAAGTTAGATAAACTATGGTATGGTGGCAGGTGTTACTTAGGTGAAGGCTGAAAAGCATTTGCACTACCATAAGCCTCCTATGAGCTTTACAAGCTATACTGTCTGAAAACAGGTGCTGTATCTTTTTTTAAATCATCAAATCAGTGCAAAACATATTAAATGAACACAGTAGGTTTTATTTCCTTTAAGGTTGTGTTCAATTATCTACAGTGAAGAACAAATGTTTTTTGCTAAACCATATTGACTTTTAAGTAATTAAGCACACAAGTGATAATTTTCCAGTGCTAATTAAATGCACTTGGAAACAATTACAGAAATAAAGAATATAAACATGCTCTATAGAAAAGAATGTGAAGTGGAAAACAGTTTATCTCCATCAGTACTGGCTACAAAAGATTCTTCGGTGCCAATGTGGCCCATGAGCAGGGCTAAAAGTATTTTCAATAAAAAGTTGTTTATAAATATACACTCTGTTGTTCTACTAAGGTTCTCATGCTTATTTGGGGCATTAATTATCATGTGTTCTAGAAACTGAAACTCACACAGATGTGATTATCTCTGAAGTATACGACCTGTTGAGCCCTGTTCTGCAGAGACATTAATTATCAGGAACTGTCACAAGTCCAACTGCTGATGTAGTTTATGCAGATCTCCTTCACATGCTCTCTGAAGGACAGAGAATTCCTTCCTCCTACCTGGTTTGCTGTGTTAGTTAACACCACTACAGAGAGAACTTAAGTACAAAGCTTTTGCTAGAGGGGTTTATTTTGTAAATCCAAACACAAAACAAAGAAAACAAAACCCCCTTCATTTTTTGGTGTCTTCCATGCACAACAGTACACCTAAAGACACTGCGATCAAATGAACAACTGAAGCTGTAAAGCCATTTTAAATGGAGAATTTGGGTTCCTCTAAGTGAAGAACAATATTTATCTACTGTATTGACACAGTATATTGCCTGAAGTAATTTACTGTCTTATAGTGCATACAAATAGGGGTTTGGGCTTCCTCTTTTCAAGGACATTAATTACCTTTCTAGAAAACACATTTAGTCTTTACAGAATTGCACTAATGTGCATGGTGCTATTCTCAAAGTATCACCCTTCTAATCAGTTTAAAGAGAGACCCCAAAGAGTTCATGATATTTAGAACTTTGTAAATACGACCCACTTAACACTAAAATCTTCCCATTTAAGGCACCTAAAATATACTCCTGATATCTATGTAATCAGGTCAGATCCTACAAGATTTTTTTTTTTTTTTTCCTTTGGCTGTTTTCAAAAGATACATGAGGATAGACTTGGTTGAAAAATAGTTTTCCAGTTCATGGAAAGGCTTCTGTTTTAAAAATTTGATTTATGATCAGACTTTTAATTTATCAAATAAAAATGATTCAAGGCAGGAAAAAATCCTGTAAAAGTCCTGGGGAAATGAGCATTCTTGTTGGTTTAATCTTAATTACTTTCTTCCCAAGTAACTCTGCTCATGGAGACGACCTCTGGGAATTTTAAGATTTACTGATTCCTCAGTCCTGACAAGTCTGAAGATTCCTAATTTCAGACCAACTCTACAGTGAGCACTGCAAAACCTCAACATCCCCAGAGCTTTTAGACACCAGGTCCTAGACATAAGGCTATAGAAACACTGGCACATCTGTCCTGATGCTAGGCCCTTTATGTCATGGACCTAGATGCTTCCCAAATATAACTCCAAGTCAAACACGGAGTCTGACTCAGGACTTCCGAACTTCAGCACTTAGTTGATGACCACAAGCCTAAAAAGCTTACTACTGCAGCGAGTGAAGAGACGGGACACAGCTCGGTGCAAGCAAGGTGTCAACTCTACCAGACACCATCACAGGTTTAG
>JAVJGJ010000030.1:2410721-2439481 GCA_035590215.1 Microhierax caerulescens
TCGGCTACTGTCTATTCATCCCCTTTCTCATGCCAAGGTTTGTGGCCGACAAGTTCCAACACGTCCAGCACATCCCCTGTTCTTATTTGGACCATGCCTGGAGGCTCCTCAGGCCCTGTCCCACATACCCTAATGACTACTGCAGAGTTCCAGATAAGCAGCCATCAGTCATGCAGCAATCCAGTTTAGTACTATTTCTATGAAGAATCTATCTTTGATGCAGTGAAATCTTAAGATGTTTGACATATATTTCTACTTACAATTAATAATAAAACATTTAAAAAATAAATCTGGTGGCAGAAAGTTTTCCTTTGGCAATAGTTTGACACCAATTCTGCTTTAAACTGAGTTTCTCTAACCACTTTGAAGCTTAACACACAGATACAGGAGGAAAACTAGAAAGAAGGAAAGGAATCTGCATTAGATAAGGGAAAGGTTTAAGGCTACCACAAAAGTCACCACAGTGTCAAAGCAAATTATAATTTCCACTTTATACTGTTCTCTTCAATGCAGGTTTTATATCAGTGACAAGATAATCTCATTAAAAATACATAGGAATTCCTTCAGTATTTTATAAATCATATACTTCCATTACAATGTTGCATGTGATTCCAGTTAAAAGTCATTACAAATGGATACAATTAGAAAAATCTATTTTATCCTGATGTTCATACATCAGTAATTTTAGTCCATGCTTATAATCCTTTGACCTAGTTTCCAATAACCATGTTAGCTTTTCCACGTCAGTTTCAGCAGATCTCATGCCATAATTTCTATTATTCCTCAGATCAAATTAACTTTTATTTCCCCCAATTTCTTGTTTCCCAGGAGCTAATTTAAAAGACTTGCTTTCCTGTTTCCATGAGGCACACACATACTTAACTTCTGGAATATCAGGAATCCCACCAATGCAGTGAGACTGTGAGCAGCAGTAAAGGACTTGGACAACTAGACCTATTTTTGTTTCTCTTTCCTTGTGTCCAGTCTTTTCAGAAACTGTTTTCCCTATTCATTGGAAGGGCAGGGTATACATCTAACATTTCTGAGGCTGAGTATCAAGTGTGTACAAGACCACAGAGTGGAAATACATGATTGATGTTTTGCTACTGTGCCAGTGTGACCTGAAGTAGACGCGCTACACTGAGTAGTACTAATGGGGATCAAGCAGGTAGCAGTTCTCTGCCAGAGGTGATATAGACCTGCAGTAAATTTGAATGAATCTCCTTTATTCAGACTATGAAGAGTGTTTTGGTTTGTTTTGGTTTGTTTTTTCTTAAAGAAAATACCCAGTTGGGCTTAAAGCCCCATTAAAGGAATTAGAAAAACATAGTATCACATTTAATATATGGCTTCATTCAATTTTAGAAATTAGGATGAGACTTTGAAAGCAATGACAACTACCATAATTATACTTCTATTATTATAAATAATAATAATAATAATAATTATATATAGTTTTAAAATATTTTCACAGAATTTCATGGTCTTTTCTCTTTCAAGTTGCCAGTTTTAAGGTTTATTGCATGGTGAAGTCAAGGACAATGTTAAAATTCAGCAACTTACTACATTTATAATCACTAGGTATCAGTATATCTTTACCTTAAACACATATGTGCAAAATCAATAAGGCTGAAAGATTTTGCTAATCTTCTTGAAATGTTCTAAGGTGTTTTTTGCAAATCAAATAAAAGAAGTCTATCATCAAAGGCAGAAAAAAAGTTAGTACAATGTTTTACATGAACACAGCTCATATCTGATTGATCTTGCTCAGGAATGATGCATCAGCTGAGAAAATGGGATTATTTGGAACCGTGATACGTATTGCTGTGTTCAAACTGACACAGAGTGAGACAAATATTTTTAACCCCCGTTGGCAACTGTGCCACCATGTCACTGCAGATCAACCATGCTGGGATTTAGATTCATGCCCCCAAGATAAATTCCATTGCTTGTGACAAAACAACAAAGAGAAATCAGCTGGCAGAATATCTGACCTGCACGGCAAGCAGGCTAACTGAGCTCCCATCAACTCTTCACTGAGACTGAATGATGAGACCTACATTAACTCTGCTCACCGTTGTAGAATTTCTGATAGCTTGCAGCTGGAATTATGTGACCATACAATTTCAATCTTAGTGTGTTGATAATCCTCAAAGGTGTTAATAACTTGCATTATCTTTACAAGTTTTAGGGGGAAAAAAAAAAATTTGCTGGATTTGTCACTGTTGCTTACTTTGCACTCAAGGTAATCCTTTGGCATTCAGAGAAAGAATAATATTTCATGCTTAAACTACTTGATAGCTCTCATCAGGAAGGTCTGCAAAGCAACTCTTCTGTCATGTAAATAGATAATTATGTAATACTTTCTGAGGTGATAAATACTCAATAGAGAAAAAATCTTTCTTAGTGAGGTCAGCCTATAGCATGTGAGAGATAGAATTATTCATTTTAATAGAGAAGGTTAGGAAATGGATGTTTGTTCATTTTCCCAAGAATAACTGGAAAATGGGCACTAATTGAAGAAGTTACAGAAATGAAGGGGAAAAAAAGCAACCTGTTTATGCAATATTATTCAAACAGTTTCAAAAGGGTTTTTCTGTGTCCTGTTCACTGTTATTTGGGAATGGAGCAGGACATACATTAAGGAAACTGAGATATGCAGGGGTCAGATTGTTTTTCTACCAATCTTCAGACCCAGTCCTTGAAGACAGTTGAGTTAGTCATTGCTTTGGAGATTAATCCTGAAGCTGGCGTGATAGCAGCTTGTGCTTTGTTCACTATTTCAAGCTGAAAACCTCAAAGCAATTGAAGAAAAGGCACTGTTATGGTAAAACATTGAAGATTTTTTAAAAAAACAATCCCAAAGATTAAAATAATTCACAGATTTTTATAGAACTGTATGCATATATGCTAAAAGAAAAGTTTATTTTATCAGTTGCATACACTGAATTAGCCTATATTAGGCTTAAATTCTTTAAAACGTCTTGATTTTTCCCCATTTTCTGGTGTTTGATCCACAGCTGTGGTGAGTTGACACTGACCAGCAGTTAAACATCCACCCAGTTTCTGCTCACTCCCCTTTCCCACAGGATGGGGAAGAAAATAAAGGAAAGCAAGAAGACACAGATTGAGAGGACAGTTTAAAAGGGAAAGCAAAAGCTGCTTGTACAAGCAAAACAAAAAAACTTATTCATACTTCCTATTGGGAGGCAGATGTCCAGCTGCTTCCTGGAAAGCTGGACCTCAGCACACATGACAGGTAGTTGAGAAGACAATCACCATAATGACCCCCTTCTTCCTCCTTTCCCTGAGATCTTATTGCTAAGCATTAATGTAATATGGTACAGAGTATCATTTCATCAGTTCAGGTCATCCATCTTGGCTGTGTCCCCTTCCAACTGGCAAGGTCCCCAGTGACTAGAGAAAAGGGAATATCATGCCCATTTTACAAAGGGGAACCCTGAGAACTACTGACCAGTCAGCCTCACCTTAGTGTCCAGTAAGGCCTAGTGGCCTTAGACGATTGAGTTGTTGCATCAATGGACAAGGAAAGAGCAACAAATGTCATCTACCTGGAATTCTGTAAGGCCTTTGATATGGTCCCCCACAACATTCTTACCTCTAAATTAGTGAGGTATGGATTTGATGGTTGAACTGTTGGATGGATAAAAAACTGGCTGAATGGCTGCATCCAAAGACCTACAGCTCAATGCCCAAGTAGAAAACAGTGACAAGTGATCCCTCAAGGGTCCATTCTGCAACCAATAATATTTAATATCTTTATTAATGACATAATGATATTGAGTGCACCCTCAGCAATTTTGCAGATTGCATCAGGCTATGTGGTGCAGCCGATAAACTTGAGGGAAGGGATGTCATTCAGGATATCCTGGACAGGCTGGAAGAGTGGGCCCATGAGAAACTCATGATTCAACAAGGCCAAGTACAAGGTCCTGCACCTGGGCAGGGGCAATCCCCAGTCTCAGTACAGGCTGGGGAATGAAGGGGTTGAGAGCGGCCTTGTGGAGAAGGACACTGCGGCACTGGTAGGTGGCAAATTGAACGTGAGCTGGTAAAGTGTGCTCACAGCCCAGAAAGCCAACCATATCCTGGACTACATCAAAGAAAGCGTGGCCAGCAGGTCAAGGGAGATGATTCTACCAATCTACTCAGCTCTGGCATCCCCATAACAAGATAGACATGGACCTGTTGAAGCCAGTCCAGAGGAGGCTACAAAGATAATCAGAGAGCTGTAAAACCTCTCCTATGAAGACAGGCTGAGAGGGCTGGTGTTGTTCAGCCTGGAGAAGAGAAGGCTCTGGCAAGAGCTTATCACAGCTTTTTGAATATATAAAGGGGGCTTATAAGAAAGACAGAGAAAGACTTTTTGCCTGTAGTGACAGGACAAGGGACAATGGTTTTAAACTTAAAAAGTAGATTTAGACTGGAATAGGTCACTCAGAAAAGCTGTGGATGCCCCATTCCTGGAATGTTCAAGGCCGAGTTGGATGGGCCTTTGAGCAAGCTGGTCTAGTGAAAGATGTTTCTTCCCATGGCAAGTGAGGCTGGACTGACTAGGCATTCTTTGAAGGTCCCTTCCAAGCTAAACCATTCTATGATTCTATGAACTTTTTGCCTATCCCTGGCCAACTTGCTGGGGGCTCAAGGTGAGAAACAGAGAGCCTTGATGCTGTGGAAGCACTGCTCAACGGCTGACAGAACATGCACCTGTTATCAGCGCTGCTTTAGCCACAAATGCAACGAACAGCGCCACAGGCACAGCTATAAAGGAAGCCAACTCCATCCCAGCCAGAATCAGTATACTGACATAGTTGTGCATCTACATTTACAGACATCAAAGACCTTAAAAATACCAATAGAAAGGTCTGAAAGGCTGTTTGACCTGTGATTATTCCATAGCCTACCTATTTTAGAAATCAAAATGTAAAAAAAGCAGCTAAGCCAGACTCAATTTACAGCAATGAAAAAACCCTCCCTCCCAGAAAAATGCGTAAATTACTATGGTCTTTGTAAATTCAGTAGGGTTAGAATATCATCTCTGAAGTTGCAAAACAAACAGTTTTCAATAGATTTCTATTTAAATTAAGGAATACAGAAGATGCCATTACCATAAGTTGCCTGGAGGAGTGGGAGAGGGTGAGTTGTTTGGTTTATATTTTTTCCTTTTTGGCAACTGGGAATAAGACTTTTTATGTCTGCATAAAATATAAATGAACTGTAACATTCTTATAAATAACAAAATTCTCAAAGGCCTCTCAACAAATTTCCTACAAAATGCAGTTCCTAGAAACCAGTAGATTAGTACTATATGCCTATCTCCTATGGGTTTTTCTGTTTGTTGGTTAATTTAAAACTTATGTCCCCCCAAGAAAAAAAAAAAAAAGTAAAAAAATAATAATGTGCTTAATATATCTCTGTTGTGCCTGAAAAATAGCTCCAAAAAGTTTGGAAACATGGTAGAGAAAAACACTTGGCTTAACAGGTGCATCGTATAATCAACTTTATATTAATGCAAGTGAAAAATCTAATAATTACATTACAAGCTTTTTTTAAAACTGGTATTTATTAGGCAGAGCATGTTATCAAAAAAATTGAGAGGAACACATTTATGGTAGTAAAATTTTTTGCTCAGAAGTGAAGAAGGAAGGAGGGAAGACAACTGAGGAGATATTGCAATTATGCTCTCTTTCCCTCTCTATCCTCCCCAAAAGAAGGAAAAAAAAAGGCAAGAAGAAATAGCTTATTAAGTGGGAGTATCACTTTACACAGAGTGGTATCTAAATATGTCAAGAACCATGGGCCAAAAAAGCTAGTTAGAATTAATTCCACTGTAAGGCATATAATTTCAAAAGACCCTCAACATTAGTCATGTTCTATTCAGCATTGATTTGAAATTATTTCAGCAGGTGTGTAATTACCCCCAAAACTGAATGATTTTTTAAAATCTCTATGTACAGTTAGTTCTCAAATGATGATATGAGTATAATATATTGTTAATTTACATCAGCATTTTTCTTCTGCTGTTAAACAGGCAGGAAGAAATTGTGCATTAGCAAATGAAGCCAGAAAAGGAAAGGTTTTTATGGTAATTAAGACTCCATATATTTTCATGTTTAATAACCATATTGTTCCTGTTGTGTTACTACAAAAATTAATTCCACATGATGCAATGTTTCCTGAAAGGGACACCTCACAAGATACCCTTTTTCAGAATCACTATAATACAAAATAAAATAGGCAGGTTATTACATTACATATCTGTAAAGAAAGGTGAAAATTTTTTATTCTCCATGTCATCAGCAGTACTTTGGGCACAGATTATTATAAACATCACCTGACCCCACAAAAAAGTAACAGCTACAGTCATATCTATTTCATTCACTGTACATGTACATTTTAGAAAAAGGAGAAATCTACACAAACATCTCAGTTCATTCAAAAGATGCTTTTCTACAAACTAAAGTTAATAACCAGCTTTTCCTGACTTCCTTATTAATGCAAAGGTTAAAAATTATTGCTTCAGTTGGCAATTTAATTGCACCCAAGTGTTCTCCCTGAAATTTTAGGCAAGATTTCCCTACAAAAATCAAGCCAAATAGAGTAAGTGATATATTTGAAATGGAAAACATCCATTTCAAATGCCCATTTTGCGCTTTCCCTCTTTACACAACATGTGAGTAAGCTGGTTTTGTAAAGGACTAAATGCAGGACAGATGAACCAGAATGCCACTGTTTTAGAAAAAAATGGTGGCTGCAATGTGACTGTGATATCCCATAACACACAGGATAACAAAAGTAAGAATGAAGTTCAATGGAAAAATTCACCCAATTCACAGCCTGCTCTTCGCTCGTGTCTGCGTGGGTCTCAGAAATATCATGACCTGAAGGAAGTTAAGTAAACTGCTTTGCACATGCCTAGCCTTTTTCTGAGGGCAACAAGGAACATTTAAGGACTTAGTTTTGTAGGCGTCTCTGCAGAACAAACTCAATTCCTTCAAGAAATATTAGATCTTCCTGGCATCACGTGGCAGGTCCTTTAAGAGGAAAGAGATAGACACGGATGTATAATACAGCTATGCCTTGGGTACCGCTTCACCAAATGTGTCTGCAGAAATGGGTTTAAGCATTACTCTGTCCCATGCAGAAAGAAACATTGGCTATACCACTTGTTACATGTTCAAAAAGTCATAGGACTACTGCTAGGTAGATGTGATCAGCAAGGAGCATTCCTGCCTGCCCAAAGAAGAATAGAGAAGGGTTTCTTTTTCAGTCTAGAGACCTCAGCACACTGAGAGTGCTGCTGCCTGTGAGGCTTGCCTTGGGCTTGCAGGACACAAGCCCATCTATAGCCACAGTGTACTGCAGGGTCAGACCAGACCTGGAACACGACTATGCTGCTGCCTCTGGACCAAGTTTCCTCCCGTCCTCATCCCAGGCATCTTTATCCTCCTTGGCTGCACAGTCTTCATACTGATGCTTAAATGAATTGTTATATAGGAGACCTAATTAGAAAGGAAACTCAGCTTGGTCTCCGTAATTTACAGACTGCTTTGCCAAATGAATATAAACGTGTATCTTTCTATTATGCTAATCCCCAATGAATCTGAGGGCTATACTGTGCTTTTTAGCCTCCTTTGGAATATTAGGCCATTGCTACTTCAAGGATCTCAAAGAGATGCATCCATTATTAAGGAATAATTCCTATTTCTTTCTGTGCACTCAGTGAGGAGTCCATCCCTACTGTGAGAGTCAAGGTATAAGACTTCAAAATGTTCCTTTTGAGGATTTTATTATCCTTTTCATGGGTACCCTTGTAAGTTTCTATGTTTAGATAGCTGATACAGTTACTCTTAACAATAGGATCTAATGAAGGTGTCCCTTTGATTCATAAATCAGTAAGTTTAGAAATATGATAAAGTCCCTGCTCACCTAATCTTATGTTTCCAGTGAAGTAAAAGGAAAGGACCACAAGGCATCATATTTATGTACGTACTAATAATAAGCTTTATGGTTTACAGTGTTGCAAATGCAGGAGTGCTTGAGTAAACAAAGACAAGATTTGTTATTGAACTTGATTCTGGATTAAAACTTTTGGCAGAAGAATAGTGTAATTTACAAAAATTAAATGAAGAAAAATAAAGTAGCTAGTATATTGCTTTTTCAGCCGAATTACAAAAAAAGCACATCAGCAAAACAGATTAACCACTGATTCTGTGTTTTAATAATACCATAAAATTGTCTGAGGTAGATAGAAATAGATATATTCATAAATATGTTCATCACAGATTTAGTTAAATATCATCTGTTATATCAGATACAGTATTCACAATGTTATAGAAATGCTACAAAATTTGAAAATGTTGATAATTCCTAAAAGTTAAATAAGATTGGGTTATAAATAATTTAGCCAAAATGGGAATAAACCTTAAATAAATATTCAATATTCGTCTGAACCTATTCAGACTAAAACAAAAACACGAGCCACAGTGTTTGGGTTTTCTGTGCAAACTGGAAGGGTAAAAACATAAAAGTTTCACTTATTTTTAATTGAAAACACAATTGGGCAGATGTTTGAAACAAATGCATAACTCACTGTATGTATACTGCTAACAAAGTATTGAGTAAGGCCAGCATGAAAGAAAAACAAAAACTGAAATCAGGCATGAGATCCTAATTCTGGGATTCTAAGTACATTTAGGTATGAACATTAGTAATATTTTGTTGCATGTTTAGCTGCCTTACTAAGTTAGTGACACAAATTTGACCTACAAGAGTAATAAACCAAATGCAAGGAGCCAAATGATGCTGGCCTTACGGTGGCAAGAAATCATGTTAACTTTGTTGGGAATTACCCAATGAAATCAGGTGGAATTCATAGTCTAGTTAATTTTGAACATCCAAGGGGTAACCTAGTTATTATATGACACTAATTGCAGCACTAGATCCCAGAAAATACTAGAATGCAAACAAAAATAAAGTCTTACACTGTCAAAAAAAGTACAGAATGTATGTAGAAAATCTGAAGATGAAAAACTGTAAATAAGAAATGTGGGAGGTGTGTTTCTTTCCAAGAATAGCTGTAAAGATAGAAGAGCCACTGATTTTATTTGACACATGTCAGTAGCATAAAAATGCTCAAATAAAACAGACAAGCATCATCCATGAAATGTCAGTCAGCTCCAGGCATATTCTGAGAAAAGACTTACTCACATGTACTAGAAGTGACTATTCACTTATGACGAACTTCAGCTTAAAATATTTTCAAATTACTTGAACACCAAAAAAAAGTATTTAAATTATCTCAAAATTATTTTTTTTAGTATTTCAAAATATTTTGAAAAATGTCTTCTGCTCCAAAAAAGTAGTTAAATGGTAGAATCCCCCCTAAAAAAAAACAATTACATAGTAATAAAGTTAAATACCTGAATAAATGAACTCCAACTTATGAAAAAGGATGGAATAAATCATACAGCTGATAATCTAATTAAAAATATTACTATAGTTATGGAGAGTATAACATAATGTCTAGAAGTGTCTAAAAATCAAACTAATCCTCAAAATTTCAATATACACTCAGTGAGCCATTAACTTGTTGAACTTCACCTACTGTATTAAATCGACTCTGAACTCCACAGCACTCTACAAAAATCTACAAAATCTGGATTCCTTTTGACGAAAAAACTGTCAAACAGTGACACTACCTATCATTATGTTGATGTTTAGATTTCATACACCTCATGTGCTTCTATGCTTGAAACTATCTTCAAAATCTGAATTAACTACTTAAAATTTATTCAGGTCATTGGTGGTCACCACTTCCTTTCTCAAGGATGCACATGGGACTGATAGATAATTTTTTATTTGATCAAAAATTTATATAAGAGAAATAATATAAAATGGTAAATAACTTCTTTCACTCATGAACCTAGCCTGTAAATTACATGCGTGCCAGGTCTATTTCTGTCTTATGACATCTGTGAGGTCTTCTACTGAATAGACAGTAAAGATCTGCAAGTCCATTAATATGAAAAAAAATTGAACTTTCAATTTGTGGAATTAGTCCTGTGAGTCTCAATTTTGTAGTAAATGGAGAAAATGTTGAGGCTGATTTGTCTTTTACCTATGTTGGATTGCTTCCTGTGGACATCAAAATGAAAGTAGATTTTTGCTGCTACTGAAAATTAATGTATCAAATTGACAGTTCCACAGACTGTACAATTTCTTACAGTCACTGCCTATTGTATAGAGATCTAAACATATTAAGATAAAAATCCATTCTGACATTTACAAGGATGTCAAGGAGCATTAAATCCAAAGCAATTAAAAAATCAATATATTTTTAATTGAAGTGTGAGTTGTTCTTACTATAATTTATGACAAGATAGCTGAAATTGTGATTTGATTAATGAATCTTATTGGGACAAGTGTACAGAGAGATGTGACAAATGCCAAAGCTGCATAAATGTTTTGTATATGCAAATCCAGCCAATTTTCTTGGAGACAACATATTTACTCATGCCATTGTGAGGCCCCTTGCTATCATCTTTGAAAGATTGTAGTGATCAGGGGACATTCCCTTTGACTTGAAGATCTCAAAGGCAAAAATTACAAACTTAGGAACTGCAAATCAGTCAGACTCACCACCTGCAGCAGATGACATATGACAAGAGGTTGAGGGAACCGACTGATCTTGAGATAAGACTAAGAGACCTCAGTGTTTCTTCAGCTATCAAATGAAAAGTATAAAGAAGATGGAGGTAGATTCTTCTTGGAAGTGCACAGTGGTAGGACAAGAGGCAACAGACACAGGTTGGAACACAGGAAATTCCTATGTGACAAAGAAAAAATAAGACTGATCAAAATTCGGAACAGGTTGCCTGGAGAAGTTTTAGAAACTGTGTTTGGAAATACTTCAGACTTGATGGGAAAGGCCCTGACCTAAGTTGTCTCTGCTTCTAGTGGCAGTTTGGGCCAGACAGCCAGAAAATGTCCTTCCAATCTGAGCGATCACAGACTGCACCTATACGCATACTGTTTTCCAGTTCTAATAATGTAATCGGTTAACCGGTGATGAGCATTTCTGCATTTAATCAGTTTCTCTGCTTTAAAAGGTTAAATATACACTATGGAACATTCAGTCAGCTTTCTAGAAGAGATTAGTCTATGTCATTTTTTATATTTGGTACATTTTATTTATATTTATTGAACAACACATATCAGTGAAACAATTACACTCAGCCGAAATATGCTTAAGGTATCCTTCCAGATTGAGTCACTATATAATTGTGACAAAACATCTTTAGAGAGCCACATTTTGTCAGTGGTGTTCTGTAATTTTTTGCTGTAGATGAAACAGTCAAGAGCACCACAGGAATGATCAAAAACTACTGAAACTCAAACTGGTTAAGACTTCATTAATGTTAGTTGATCTGTTAAGTCTTAAAAGAATAACATATTCAAAATCTTGAATACCCTGAGTTTGGTGGTCCATGTGCTTCAATGTGAACAAAATCTATTTTTTTTCTGTGAGTGTGTCCACAAATGCAGCCAATGAATGTCACGGAACATTTATTGGTTAAATTGGCTATTGTTTTTCCTAAAAGACATAATTAATTGTAATTGATTGATGTGCTATAAATCAAAGTATAGGCAGATATTGTTAAATGATGAAAAAAAAAAGATGATTTAGATTGTTAATTAATTGGGGGAAAAAAGGCAAAAGCCTTTAAAACTATAAAATGCATTTTTTCATAATGTCTATTCTTCCTTCAATGTTTTTGTATTCAAGAAAAGAATATTTACCAGTCCTTCAACCAATTTTGGTCCCAGTACATTTCTGTATGTGTGTGGGTGAATTGACTTAACTAGTTCATAGCCTGAAAATCTAGAGTGCTGCAAGGTTGTGATTACAGATTAAGCTTAACTGTGGACCTTTTATTTCTGTAACACTTGATCCAGCAATCAGGCATCAATCCTGTGTTTGTCAAAGAGAAAAAAACCTGTGAATATTCTTATTTTTAGACCAGGTCTAGTTAATCAATCCATTAAAAAATCAGTTTGAACAGAGCGGACAGCTAGGTTATTTCCTTAGGATGTTTATCTCTGCTGTAATATACAGGAAATCAATAAATAAATGTACTGTTTAACAGTGAGGGCACAACATTTTGAGAGAGAGGGTTCTAGAGTGTGCATTCATTTACTTGAGGATTGTAAGTTTTGTGATTTAACCCCAGCTGACAACTAAGTCCATGCAGCTGCTCCCCCCCCCCTCAGTGGGAAGGGGAAGACAACCAAGGAAAACTGAAGGGTTGAGATAAGAACAATGTAATAATTGAATAAGATTTAAGAATAAAATAAATAATAATAACCACAACAACTGTAATGAAAAGGAGATAGAAAGGGAGAGGAATAAAATCCAAAGGAAAGGGAAAAAAAAGAAGCGATGCACAATGCGTACGCTCACCACCTGCCAACCAATGGCCAGCTCCCCCAGAGCAGCAGTCACCAGCCCCCAGTCACCCCAGTTTACACACTCAGCATGACGTCATCTGGTATGGACAGCCCTTTGGCCAGCTCGTGTCAGCTGACCCGGCCATGTCTCCTCCCACTTTTTGGTGACCCACAGCCTTCTCACTTGGCAGGGCCCAAGGAAGTCCTCGACAACATGAATATTACTTAGCAACAACTAAAACATCAGTGTGTTGTCAGTATTGTTCTCATACTAAATCTAAAACACAGCTCTGCACCTGATACTAAGAAAATTAACTCTATCCCAGCTGAAACCAGAACACAAATAAAGAAGATAGTCAAGGAAGCTTTGAGATCATTAAGCAAGTCTACTCAAATTATTAATGCCCTTTGCTCTTTTGCAATCAATTTGCTTTTCTTGTTGATATAATCTTTTGTTAATAACCCTTAAGTGTCTGCAGATGGTATGTTATTTGTAGTCCTTCTGTTCTTTTCTCACTTTGTTTTCCATAAATTCCCCGTCATATTAAAACAACGTAAATATACAATGAACAACTGAATAATCTTTCCTACACTATTCACAAACTTTTATAGAACAGATCTGTTCCTGCCACAGCCAATACCTCTCTGGAAGTTACTAGGAAGAATCTATGGTTCTACTAGTTTGGTCTGTTTAGGAGAGTGGTTGAGAGAGTCCCTTGGGATGCAATCCTGAAGGTAAAAGGAGTCCAGGAAGGCTGGAAATTCTTCAAGAAGGAAATCTTAAAGGTGCAGGAGCAGGACATCCCTACATGCTGAAAGATGAGTCATTGTGGAAGAAGACCAGCCTGGCTGAACAGAGAGCTTTGGCTGGAACTCAGGGGGAAAAAAAAGGAGAGTTTATGACCTTTGGAAGGAGGGGTGGGCAATGAAGGACTACAAGGATGTCATGAGGTTGTGCAGGGAGAAAATTAGAAGGGCCAAATTCTATCTAGGACTTAGTCTGGCTACTGCCATAAAAGACAATAAAAAATGTTCCTCTAAATACATTAACAACAGAAGGAAGACTAAGGAGAAACTACATCCTTTATTGGGTGTGGGGGTAAAAGTAGTGACAAAACATGATGAAAAAGCTGAGGCACTTAATGCCTTCTTTAGTCTGACCTTGATGTCACAGAAGGTTATGGAGCAGATCATCTTGAGATCCTGTCATGCAACACATACAGACATCCAGGTGGTCGGGCCAGCCAGCATGGATTTATGAATGGCAGGTCCTGCTTGATAAACCTGATCTCCTTCTAGGACATAGTGATCTGCCTAGTGGATGAGGGAAAGGCTGTGGATGTTGTCTAAATGGACCTTAGTAAAACCTTTGACACCATCTCCCACAGCATCTCTGGAGAAACTGGCTGATTGTGGCTTGGATGGGTGCACTCTATGCTGGGTAAAGAGCTGGATGGAATGCTGAGCCCAGAGAGTGGTGGTGAATGGGGTTCATCCAATTAGTGGTTGGTCATGAGTGGTGTTCCCCAGGGCTCAATACTGGGACCAGTTCCATTTGATATCTTTATCAATGATCTGGACAAGGTGATTGAGTGCACCCTCAGCAAGTCTGCAGATTACATGACCTTGGGGGATAGTGTTGATCTGCCCAGGGAAACGGCTGAGTTGAGATCCCTGGAAGTACTTAAACCCACATGTAGATGTGATACTTATGACCATGTTTTATGGTGGACTTGGCAGTCCTGGCTTAATGGCTGGACTTGATGATCTTAAAGATCTTTTCCAACCTAAATGATTCTATGATTCTAAACTGCCATTAAAAGACAATGGGTGGGTGGGTGTGTTAAAAAAAAAAAGTACAAGAGCAACATAAATCCAAGAACAAAATAGTATGCTTTATGGCAGATAGCACGCTGTTCTGGTATTTTAAGAGGCTAGCCTGGAGGTCCTATTTCAATTAATGACTGTAGTGTAATTCCCAGCAATATCTCTTTGGTCAGATATTCCAGACACAGAAAATAGAACAAGCTTTGCAGATCACAATGTGTAGGGTAGGACAGCTGATTCTCTCAGTGACTTCTCCTGCAGGGGAGAAAACCTGAGAAAAATAAAATCCCACAACTTAGTACAGGTCAATGTGAAGTGACCATAGTGCATACCAATGACACTCTTGCATTATTATTTCAAAGCATGCATGAAATTCCACTCCAGGAAGAATACTCCAGAAGTCCCAGTGCATGTAAACAGTAGCTGTCTGTGATTGCTTGCACTGAACATTGAGTTAGAGGAGTAATGAACAAGCTGAGGGTAAAAGCAACTCACTAGATCAGGGGTCCTCAAACTTTTCAAACAGGGGGCCGGCGTGCGGATTAAGTGGCAGGCAGTCATCTGCGGCTGCTTGGTTTCCCCCCCCCAACCCCCAGCAGGGGGGTCTGTAAATACCGGGGGGGCAGATTGAGGACCCTGGGGTGCCATATCCAGTCCCCCCGGACCGTAGTTTGAGGACCCCTGCACTAGAAAAATAGAAGTTACTACTCCTGGTAGCTTAATTGTATTGTGTTTCCTTCTGAAACTAAAGTATCTCCTGCCTACAGCACAATCCCTGGAGAACTCTAAATTACTGACAGAATAGCTCAAACATTTCAGTCTGCAGGTTTGGTACCTAAAGTAATAATCTAGAAAGATCTGCCTACGGTTTAACTGATTATGCTGAGTAATCAGTATAATGCAGCTTGGTTGCTTCAAAGGAGAAAACAATATGAACAAGACCAGTGCTGAAGATGAGGTGATAAAAGTGGTGACATAAAAGATCATGTTTCCTAACTGATCTGAGGAGGAAGAGAGGAATGTCAGCTCACTGATTTATGATGGAATTTGATGATCCAATGATATCCACAGAATGCCCCTGTGCCTTTAACACCTGGTCCATGTTCTTCTGCATATGAGATTAACAGTGATATAAAATTGTGAATATTTTCATAGAATCATGATTTGTGTTTGAAAGGACCCTAAAGATCATCTAGTTCTTGAGGCTGTTAGGTTAATACCAAGATTAGTGACTTACTAGTCATAGTAAAAGTCATATTTACTGAGCTACAAACAAAATATATGAAATTCATACTCTTTTTTGTATTTTTTTCATGCAAATTCATGAATAGGGGAAGAAGAAATAAAGCATGTTATAAATTATTTATCTAGTCCATAAGATACTTCTAGAGATTCATTATTCAGATGTTAGACAGGATATAAATGAATAGTGAAACTGGCAGTGTTTAAGATGTCTCAGATTACAAGTGACGGACAGCCATCTGTTTTAAAACTGTTGGATGACCACAGGGATTAGATTTTGTATGCAAACAAGTATTCAGAATTTAATGAGAATGAATTAAGTCATAATTCACTGTTGATGTGAAGATATCATAGAGCTATATCTTGCTTTGGAGGGAAAGTCAAAACAGTTTTTCTGGATCTTAATAAGGCTTTTGATACTGTTCCTTTCAGCATCCTTCTGAACAACTTGTCCAGCTGTGGGATGGGTGGGTTGATGGTGCACTGGGTGAAGAACTGGCTGAAGGGCAAAGCTCAAAGGGTTGTAGTGAATGGGGCTACATCGAATTGGTAATCGGTGACCTACAGTGTTTCTCCAGGCTTAATCTTAGGGCCAGTGTTGATCAATGTATTCATCAATGATGTGGATGCAGGAGTTGAATGCACCATGAGCAAGTTTGCCAATGGTACCAAACTGGGAGGTGCTGTTAAATCTTTTGAGGGACAAGAGGACTTGCAGAGGGAGCTGGATAGATTGGAACACTGAGCAATCATTAGTAGCATGAAATTTAACAAGTTCAAATGCCAAACAAATAAAGACTGGGAGAGGAGAGGCTGGGGAGCAGCCCTGCAGGAAGGGCTCTGGCGGGGCTGGCTGGCAGCAGGCTGAGCAGGACCCAGCAGTGGGCCCTGGCAGCCAAGGGAGCAAACCCCACCAGGGGGTACATCAAACACAGCATGACCAGCTGGTCAAAAGAGGTGATTGTCCCACTCTATTCAGCATTGGTGCAGCCTCAATTGAGTGTTGTGTTCCACTGAACCCTGAACGCATCCAGAGGAGGGCAACCAAGCTGGCAAAAGGGGTGGAAGGCACATCCTATGAGGAGCAGCTAAGGATTTTGGGCTAGTCTAGTTTGGAGAAAAAGAGGCTGAGGAGTGACCTCATCACTATCTACAGCTTCCTGAGGAAGTGGAGAGGGAGGTGGTGAGCTCTTCTCCTTTCTACCAGTGATAGGGTACGTGGGAATGGTTCAAAGCTGTTTCAGGGGAGACAGACTGGACATTAGGAAACACTTCTTTATTGAAAGGGTGGCAAAAGCCTGGAACAGACCTCTCCTAGAGAGATGGTCTGTGCCCCAAGCCTGTCAGTGTTTCAGAAGCATTTGAACAGTGCTCTTAACATGCTTGAACTTGGTCAACCCTGAAGTGGTCAGGCAATTGGGCTAGGTGATCAATTGTAGGTTCCTTTCAACTGAAATATTCTGTTCTATTCNNNNTATTCTATTCTATTCTATTCTATTCTATTCTATTCTATTCCATTCCATTCCATTCCATTCCATTCCATTCCATTCCACTCCATTCCATGCCATTCCATTCCAATGCCCTACATACTTTTGTATGAGAAACCCTATTTCCATGCATTTGAAAACTGCAAAGTGAAGACTCTCCATAAAGTATAAGGAAACAAAAGTATGGAAGACCTGTGTCAAAGTGGGGGCAAGATCTTGTTTTACTCGGTGTGGGTCACAAGGTTTTGGCAGTGGAAGCTGTAGGAGGCCTTCTGTGAGAAAAAGCCAGAAGCTGCCGCATGCCAGACACAGCTGGTCCCAGCCATCCTTGCAACAGCCCCACCACAATGCTTCTGAGCCCAGCAGCCACACTGGTAGCACCTCAGGGAAAACTTAATTAAGAAAGGGCAAAATATTGCACAGCAGTGAGGAGTGAGGAAAAAAAAAAGTGTGAGAAACAGCCCTGCAGACAGGAAGGTCAGAGGAGGAGGAGGGAGGAGGAGATGCTCCAGATGCCAGAGCAGATTCCCCTGCAGGCCATGGAGAAGACCATGATGGAGCTGATACCCACACTGCAGTCAATGCAAGATACATCAGAGCAGGTGGATATGCCATGAAGGAAACTGCAGCCTGTGGGAAGGACACAATGGAGCAGGGGAAAGACGTGAGGAGGAAGAGTTCACAGAAAAGAGCTGTTATGAACTGACCACAACCCTCATTTTCCCATACCCCCGTGCTGCTCAGAGCAGGGATGCAGGGGAACTGGGAATGAAGGAGTGAAGCTGAGGCTGGGCAACAGGGTGGAGAAAAAAATAATTTTAATTTCTCTTTTTTTCTGGATATCCATGCCTATTTTAATTGTGGATAATTTAATTTTCCCTAGGTTAAGTCAGGTATGATCATTTGTCCATGATCATAATTGCTAAGTACTTTCCCTCTTATTCTCCACCCATGAGCTTCTTCATCTTATTTTCTCTGCCTGTCCTGTTGAAGGAGGGGCAGAGAGTTCTCAGACAAAAAGTGATTAGTGATAGCAATATAACTGTTATTCAGAACACAAAAAGCCTCTTTTTTAAAATGGAAGAACACAGCCAATAATTCACTAGTTGACATGGGGACTGGAGAGATTTTCATTTAAAAAAGGTATTAGCAAATATGAGTGCCCTGGAACATGATTTGAAAACCATTTTACCATAGTGTTATCAAGAAAAATAAATTTAAATATGCCCATTAAAAAAGTACACTAGTCACAGTCTAACTGGCAAAGGCACAGAGGCTGGGGGACAGTTGGATTGCAGCTTTCAGGAATGACTGGTAATACTGGGAGTACAACACAGCTGGCCGCGTCCTGTTGGTAGTGGCAGCATGGGAGCAGGCAGTGCAGCCGAAAAGGCTGTCTAATTACAAAGGTTAGATTATTTATTGTAAACCTAGTAACTAAAGAGTCAACGGACACCAAAATACTGATGAAATATAATAGAGCAACATTCCAAACTAGGTAGCCAGAAAATATGAGAAATTGTAAAGAAATTAAGCCTTAGAGGAATGGTAGGAATAAGAATAATAAAAGTAGGTCTGGCTTTTATCCACTAAAATATATCTACAACAGAAATGTCCTCTTACCCACTGACTAACAACTATTATGATATTTTCTTACAGGAAAGTTTGAGCAGTTTAGCATCACTATCACAATAATTTCCAACATAATGGGCAATTTTATAAAGAATAATACCTATTTGTTACTTCACATTTGTGAACTTACTTTTCCTTCGTGTGCTACACTCATTACCATTTCAGAAAGGATAAATGCAGCATTCAAAAAGTCACATTTATACTGTTTTTTAGCTCTTTCCCTTGTTTCAAAAAAACTGGGTTCAATTTATAATAGCTAAGATTTTGGAAAAAAGTCATGTCACTGTCTCCTACAGTGGCTTATGCTGGAGAAAAAAAAAGGAAAAATAAACCAAAATCTTTCCTGCAATGTTCCTCTCCCCCCCTCCCATTTTCTGCAAATTGCTGAATAAAGGACTCATTGATTCAGAATCACATCCATATTTTTGTGTTAAATAGTCTTTAGTATTTCTAGTATTTCTATACTTTTAGTATAAGCTTTCTTCTACAAATATCCCTAAACATTATATTGTTCTAGGAATACTGTTAGTATCCAAGGCATCTATGATAATGATATCCAAAAAGTATTTAAAAATTATTTCCTTTTATTGGTTCTAGAATTTGTATGCTGTAGTTTAACTGGATGCTTCTTACTTCTCATACAAAAATACTGAAAAACAGGTCCCTATTCACCTTCTATTTGAGATTTGAGATCTGGGATTTTTTTAAACGTCTTCTTGATATCTTTTTCAAACTGAAGAATCTCACTTCATTTGATGCATCCATTTGCAGAATGAAATAGGTTAAATTTTGTACTTGCAGTCATATTCATTCCTCTTCTATATAAATTATTTTTAGTTCTGTAATGCCCTTGTGGTTTTACACAGTGGTACAGTGATACATTCTGTCTTGTTCTCTATACTTTTCATAATTTTTTAACATAATACTTGCTTTCTGAACCACCACTAAGCACTAGAGCTGACATCTTCATATAATTATTCACAATGATTTCAAGAGCACTTTTCTGAGTGCTAATGCTAGTTTAGGATCTAACATGTGCACAGGCAGAGCTGTTTTTCAACAAATACTTTATTCAGTTATCAGTGCTGAACCGCATTTGCCACATTCTTGTTCAATCCCACAGCATTGTGGAAGCCTCCTGGAAGAATTCACCAATGTATTCATTCTATTTTGCATTCAAGAAAATTTGTGTCATTCAGCCTTTGTCACCTTTATTGTCCACAGTAACTTCTGTTCCTCTGTGCGGAGGCCAATCCAAGAAATGGATTAAACAACAGATTTATATCAGTCAATTACCATTTCAGACCTTCTAGGACTCCTCTTTGGACACTGTAAGGTATAGTGACTTGCTTAGATGTACTTTGGCAGTTTGTTCTGAAATAAAAGTTCAACTTTAACTAAATCTTCCTATCTAGTACCCTGTGAAGAAGTCTAACGTAAAAGACTCACATATTTTGAAGAACATATTTTTACTTTTAATATACTGCTATTTCACTATGTCAAGTCCATGCATATGTATCCATATATTTTTTACATTATTATTGATAAATTATTTGTTACTGCATTTTTCCTTATCATGACATAAGGAAAATACTGGTATTCTGGCTACTTTCTTTCTTTCCTTTTTTTTTTTTTTTTTCTTTTCCAATGCTACAAATGAAGGAAATTTACTCTAAAATCTGAAAGTAGGTGTGAGGGTTTTGTCCTATATAATCACTTCTTAAACTGATGTTTCTTCTTTGTAGCAAGTGACAGATCCTAAAGTCATGTCGCTGCCATTTTGCACCCCTCAGTAGCTTAAAAGTGCTGTAGTACCTTTGCAAATATAGAATGAGATTACCCCAATGCAATAAACTCCTGCCTGGCAGAAGTATAATAATGCCAGCTCCCGCACGGGTGACCAGACCTCCTGAGGCCCCTTCCAGCCTGAATTATCCTGTGATTCTATTATGTTTCATCTTGAAGCACACTGAAGCTAATTAGAGAAATCTTACCACATCCCTATATACAAGAAAGAAAGAAAGGGAGAATGCTGAAAGTATTAGCATAATGTATTTCAGTTTCAAGCAGAAACCTCTTTTTCCAGCTGATAAGAGATGGGTAAGGACAAGGACACACACACAGACAAATAATTCCTTCTGAATAGAAACTAGAAGTTACAGATGTAGAAAATAAAATACTTTTCAACCAAATCAATCACCAGAAAGCCCAGAATACCAAGTTTTGGTATTATAAAACAAATTTGCAAATTCATTCATCAAATAAAACATCATACCTGGTTTATTTTTCTGGCTCTGATAAATTTTGAACATGATATTGAATATTGTTTTCTATTTTCTGAAGATTTCTGTCCCTGTTGTAAATAAAACAATGCAAGAAAGACAGTCCAGAGCATGAAAGATTATTCCCATTTTACTCACTCTCAGCAGGTGCATTTTTTGATAAATTCATTTCCTTGAGCCAAGAAAATTTTGCCCCTTCCCCTAAATTGTACTGGAAGTTATCTATAGTCACGTGTTATGTGTCCGGCCAGCTCTGATATCTTTTCAAATACCAAATACCTCAATAAAATTTATTAACATCAAACTGCTTGTGTTTAATGTTTATACCAATGGTAATATCATTAATCAAAATTATTTTTTCAAATTGTGATAAAATGAAGATTAAAGCACTGGTGACCTATACTTTAAGAATTTACAGGCAGAACAAATGAAGTTTTGTAAAAGTCACACTAAGCACGTCAATAGAAAATAATACAGAATACAGAATACTCACTAAAGTCCTTCAAACTTACTGTATTGATTGGTAATCAGACTGTCAAGGATCTGACCTGTTTGCTCTCTCCTGTATAGCATGCTGCTGACATTTACTGTAAGAAGGAAAAATGTGGCTCCTCATCCCGTGCTACCTCTGTAGCAAGCAAGGAAAGTAGGTGCAGGAGCAAAGTAAGTCAGAAACTGGGAGGAGTGACATATTCTGGTTTGCTCTTTTGCTTGTTCAAAATAATTGTTGATTATTAAACAGACACATACTATTTATTCTTTGGACCATGGAAATAAAAAATGAGAGGGTCACAGTTCTGTCTTTGTTTTGTTTGGGTGGTAACACAGCACGTAGTACTTCACTAGTGCATTCAAAGACTTCATCTGAAATCAGAACACAAGTGGATCTACGTAGGTGAAGCATCACTACTGCTAGCTAGTATCTATTTTATGTAAAACAGGCAGATACTGGCTGCTGTTTCTGGCTTTATGGAATGGAAGAGTATGATAGCACTCATATTCATTATGAATGACAGTTTAGGAAATGTAAAGACATAAAAAGCAACTGTTCTTCAGATAAAGCATTATTTCCTCACACTGCTTTTCTCAGTGTCGTGACCAGAGGGATGCATCTGGTTCTGTGCAGCATACAATGCTGAACGGTTTAACTGTACATTTTCTTCTCTGTCAGGTCAGATATTTTTGCCCCAGCAAGGATGAGGCATAAAGGAGAAGCAGTGGGATTTCAGTTAACAGAGCACCCTCTCAATTGCACTATTCACTTTAAACAAGCACACCAATTGATGCAAAAGAAGTGGCTAAGACCAATGAGTCATGCACTCCTGGGTATGGCATGAAATTGTTCTATCAGAGACTGGAGTGTTCTCTCTGTACTGTACATGTAAAAGTACATTAAATTGGGACTATTGTAGTGTGACATTTCTATGCTAGACAACTGCAAGCTAAATCAATGCACATTTTATGATGTCTTTGAATATCTAGAAATAGTTTGCTGCACAGTGCCTTGTCAAACATGTTCTGTAATTCTGCAGAGGCTAACTCAGACTATGGTAAAAAAAAAAACATGTCTGCTTTAGAAACAGTATTTTTCATATAGTACACCTGCTTCAGCATGGGAGTAATCTAGTAACCCTTTACGTCCTAGCAACAAACATAAAAGTGGAGTAAAGCACTTCCTAGTCCCTATCCATCACTGAATTACACATGGCCAAGAAGGAGGTCTGCAGAAAACAGCACCAACTTCTGACAGCACACTGGGTTCAAAATCTGAGTGAGATGAACAAGAATCTGGGATTTCACCATCCATTCACCTTGATAAAAAAGCAGAAGCAGGATAGCCATGAGTTCCTTATCCTCATCCCTATTTAGGCCTTAATTAGAATGAAAATATAACAAAGAAAATAAAATCATGCTTCTCAGGTAAGGCCAAAACACTGAAATTGCAGACAACGCCAAGCCCAGGATACCTGCAAAACGTAGTTGATGGTAGTTCTTACACTAATGCATTTTTGGTCAGAATTTAAAACTACTATCTAAATACTTATCTAAAACCTAACCTATAACAGCCAAATGACAGCAACAGGGTTGGAAGTAGGCTGTAAACCACTCCTGAAGATAACTGATGGACTAGCTAACTAACAATAACCATGTAGGTTACCCAGGATTATATAGAACTGGCACTTGTTTTCCAATTTAACGTTCCTTTGCCTGTTTCATGTCAGCACATATAGCTTTTGGAAGTAAAATACAGCTTATTTGTTAATTTATTCTTCTCACTATAGGATTCATTAATGATAATTTTCTAGTTTTGTGTTGCCAGTGTTTAATAGACAGTTATTAGAAAATCGGTGCATAATGATACTACTAAAGCATTAACTGTTCTAATAGCAACAGATATTGGAGACAAAGATTCTTGACTCATCATAATTTGTTCACATGTAGCAATTAGCTATGAAAGTCATCAGTGTAATAGCTACATTATTTTTCTTTTTGAATAAATAAAAATAATGTCTTGGGAAGAATATAGTTCCTTTTTGAAACTAGAGATGCTTTCACATAATCAAATTGTGGTTGGAAATTCACATAAATGTGCAAATAATATGTATTATTAGAGATTACAATAAGGCATCCAAAGCTCTTAGAGGCCTCTTCAATGTCAACAATAATGTTTAATAAACAATAGAATGAAAAGACACCAGATCTTACTGCCAGTCACTCATGTTATCCATCAGCTGGTTATGTGTATGGGAACTGAGAAATTCCCTTTCTTTCTTTCTGAAATTCTCCCAGGAATTCCAACAGTCCTCAAATGCTACTTTGTAATATTAAAGTAACCAACTGTCTCAAAGATGTTGCTTGGACTCAGCACAGTATTAAGAATATCACAAAACTACACTAGCACCATTGTATTCCAAGTACTCCTGTACATTAACTTTACACAAAACCACAAGAGTTAATGATGGATAATGAATCATTAGTTTGAGTTTTTAGTAACAGAAGACAGAGATACTCTATAAAGGGCTTCCAAGGTATTTACAGGAATAACACATGTATCCAGTACATTACACTCAGCAAGTCTCTATCACTTTTTTTCAAAGTCTGGGCTGTCATCTGTTAACATAATCATGCTGATGGAGGGCAGGGCAGGCCAAGACTTGTGACAAGGCTTTTGCTAAGACTTATGGCAAATCAAACATACAGAAGTTTCATTAGTGGTTAATTCAGAAAGAAATATCAATTGACACTGCATAAAATAAGTAGAATTTCTTTTTACTTGTAGTTTTGAGCACATCCAAGTTACATCCATTAGTGAAGACAGACAAGGAGTATGAGGAATGCTGCAAGCTCAAACCAGAAACAGCCTTGATTTGCTCTTATATTCGATATATGAAATAACTGACATAACGAGTGTAGAATGTGGAGCAACTAATGAAACCAGTTCTTTAGGAAGGGATCTTTGGGCAATGAGAATATTTGTATGACTACATTACAATGTGTTCTTGCTCAAAAAATAAATAAAATATTAGGACATGGAGCAGATTTATATAGGTTTCTTTGGGCTTCATTTTTTAAAGTCTTCTCAATGGCTTTGTGGGTTTATTGTCAGTAGCAGTTAAAATAAAAGAATCACAAACAGAAGAGGAGACAATAATGTCACTGTCGTGGAAAGGCAGACATCATATAGGTAACATAAAGAAGAATATTAAATGCACATGAAACAGTTCTCCACTCAGCCAGCATAAAGCTGAACGACTACAGAATATCTTGAGAAAATTCAGCAGAGGACAAGAGTAATGATCACATGGGTAGAACAAAAAGTAATCAAGAATGAGAAAAAGACAGATGAGACATTAAGGACAAAAAAAGCCCACAATTATTTAATAGAGATGGTTATTACAAAGAAATAAGTTACCTAATAATTGTGGACTCTCCCTTACTGGAGGTATTAAAAGGATCTCTTCTGAATCACGTACATTACTGATCCCAGTTTAGAGGAGAGGGTTGAACTTGGTAACATCTTGAGATCCTTTTCAGCCTTGTTTTTTCATAACTCTATTAGAAGAAAAACTATGAAATAGAAAGATTATTAGCATGTTTACTGGAAAACTTATTTGAAAATCATATATATATTCTGCTTTTTCTTGTAGACCAGCACATTTTATTGGGATTAGTTCAGATCAATTACAAGTGCACAGATTCCTCATTTGAAAATCACATGCTCTCTCTTTCCTGGTGTGTGTATCTATAGAATACGGCATATTCTTTCTCTTTTCTCGAGATATATTTGCACCTGTGTGTGACTATGTATGCTGGTTTGGTGTTATAAAAAAATGTCAAGAGCAACTACAAAATCAAAGAGCAATATAGGAAGAGACTGCAATTTCACTGGTCTGATTAATTAGACTTTTAATTAATTTTGAACACTGTAAATGTGGTCAAAAATTATTAGGTCAAGTGGACAGAAATGAACTTTGTGATTTCATAAGCACAAATCTTTTATTCAGGAACAGAAAGAAACTGCAGGGAACAGACAGAAACTGCGGTGAGCAGGAAGCGGAGTGAGTGAGTCAAAGTTTATGTTTCTTAGAGCATAGACCACCTTTCTGTTGTGTACTTCTACAGTGTCCAGCACAATAAATTCCTAAGTGAGGAATTACATAATTATATATTAATTAAATAAATGCAAATACAATTAGATAGAAAATTAACAATTAGGGAGAAAACTAACATGGATGTCTTTATTCTATAAGCTGATATATTGCATTACGAATAATGTGTTTTTTCCTAACATTTTTGGTCAGAAAGGACAAAATTTGTTTTAATGCTTATTTTCCCTTAGTTGAATGTCAGAAAAATCCTGATAATATGTTGTCAAAGTATTTCAAGTCTCATTTAGCACTTGTCTACTGCAATCAACCGTCATCTTTACCTATTGTCATGAAATAGGGACACTTCTGGACAGTGGATCTTCTAAATCAGGAATGAAATGCCAAGATAATTTAAAATTGAATAAGTTTTTACACCTTTGACTTTTGAATGATGGCAGTAACTTTGAATTGTGGTTCTCCTGTTCCTTGTAAAGGATAGAAATGTACAACTATAAATGTTTGAATAGACAGTAGGATGCCAGTATTCTGGTTGCTTTACCTTCTATCCATATATATATTTTAGTTTTCCACTCCGGTATTGAAGCATTTCAGCCATTTTTCATGAGAGGAATACAGCCATAATCTCCACAAAGAAATTATAGTAATTCAATGGAGAGTATCAATAGTTAAAGAGATATACTGTCTGTCAGCAACATCTTTGATCATTAAAAAGCTTAAAATAGCTTAGGGAATTTGCCAGAAATGTTTCCTTAGATCTCAATGACATATGAACAAAACATATATAATGATTGGCTGGCATAGCTATGGACATAGACACATCTATAACTTGCAGCAGCAAAGCAAAATGCCTAACAAAAGCCTCATGCATATTCTAGAAGATACTTTTAATGAAGTTGATAATCAGCACTGAAAATATCCTCTCCAGTAACAATGAAGCAAAAATTGTATTTGAGGAAGCAACTTAAAGTATTACAATAATGAACAAAATATAATCTCTGTCTCCCTCTTTCTCCACAAAAGGAAAAAAAAAGGCAACAAACCAAAACAGTCAGCTACAAGGCATAATTATAGATATTCTATTTTTTTGTGGCAAAATACATGCCACTTTTTATAAGTTACAGTGATAGTTTTAATTTTTTTTTATACTATATATGACCATTTGAAATATTTGATTCATAGTTCAAGCACCTGTGATTTTATGTTACTCCAAGTTTAAATCATACTCAGTTGAAACTTTTGCACAGTTTTCTGGTTACAAGCCTCGATAATTCTTCTTTGCAATGAAAGAAAAATCTGAGATTCACCTCTAAAAATCCCTACACATTAAAACCTTTGTAGGAAAACAACAACAATTGTCTCATTGAAACACACCTGCTTTCTTGCACATCCTTATTAGCCTGGTACAATATTTCTGCCCCACTGGAAACCTCCACTAAAGTCACTGGGAGTTTGAATGCCTGCAGGCTGGTCGATTGAGCCTTCATTACATCCTTGGTTTTATAGCTTTTGTAAATTTTTATTTCTTTGTGCTAGACCCTCCCAGAGCCTTTTCAACTGTTTGAAATCTTAGTTTCCTTAATAAATGTTGGTTGATACATATGTGCAGAACATGATGTAAGTATAAGAACAGTGATTGTTAAAAATAATTTTAAGATAAGGTGGTTGAAAACAAATAGCTTAGCTATCATTCTATTCTATTCTATCATTCTATTCTAATGGATCTAATCCATTACTAAGGTACAACTTCTATCCATGACTACTTTCAATTAGCAGTCTGCTGAAGAAAAAGAAGACAAAATAAGATCTGTTCATCTTCATATAAACACCCCAGCTCTTTTCCAGTTAATTTCTGTCACATTGTCAAACATATCTTACCTGGGAATGATGGCCAGAACCCCTGCAAAGTGTATTTTTGCTATCAGTTTTTCTGTTTCACTCAGGAAATTGTGATCAGCACATTCTTGGTCTGGAGACAGATTGAAGGCTAATATTATACAGCCATGGGCACGCTCTTCCCTCTCAGAACGTGCTGTAAAATGTCAATGTATCTTGGTTTTGACTGCCTTGTTAAAATGCTCAAAGATGATGGCTTTAATTCATTAGTAGTAAGAAAGTATTGAACACTATTTTGCTTTAGCAGCCTGTTTAAAAGCTGGTTTAATAATCCTTTCCATTGGTTGGTTATAATTTCTGAGGCATAAAAATGCTAAAAATGTTTTCAAAAGCTCTGGCTCCTTCAGAAACCAATTTGCCTTTTAGCCTGTGCCTGGGAATGTTTGTACAGTATGTCTTGAACTGTAAAAATGGGCTTAACACCATCACTGGTTTTGAAAACTATTGCCTAGTCACAAAATCTGCTGTCATTCAGGATCTCCATCTGTCACAATAATCTTTAATCTACTTTATCAGAAGCTGTTCCATACATATATCTACTAACACATGCCTACCACACATAGATGAGAAATAAATTTAACTCTAAAGTCAAAGAAAGTTTAGTAGTCAGTTATCTGGGGTGACAGCTGGCAGTCTGGCATCTCCAGAATTTTTGCTTTTTGTTCTTAAATGCTGCTATATCTATAAAATAATATCTATACATTTATAAACAAACATACATATATTATACCATTCCATATTTTTCTGCAGTCTTTTTTATATATTCATACACATAAGAAGGGTTCCTTTATCTAAGGAAATGGGCGATAAACAGGCTGTTCAGAGATGATGGAATAAAGTGGTCACTTTTAGAAGACAATTGCTCCAGCAGGACCCAACAGCCCAAGAGCAGCGAGGCTGCTCCCGCTCTGCATCCCCTGGTCCAGGCTGAAGATGTGCTCCCAGCAGACACATACACAAAGCAGAAGTATACACTCTACATACACAGATATAAAAAATACCAATGACCTCATCTTGCTCCCCTCTCTGGCTGGACAGTATGGAAATCCACTACTGAAACTGAACATGGGCAGGATGGACCCCTCGGGCAGCTGGGCTCAGGACCTCAGCCTGCGCAGGAGCTGGCACCTTGGTCCCAGTCTCCCCATTTAGTGGTCCCTACTGGTCCCGGCATGTAGGAGCCCCTGAGGCTGCAGCCCTTCTCCAGCTGCTGGTACAGACAGTCCCACACCCCACGAGCCAGACGGGACTCCCCATGTCCCATAGCTGGGCCACAATGCTCTCACCACTTGAGAGACACCCAGGGTCTCTCCCAC
>JAVJGJ010000030.1:2439581-2457968 GCA_035590215.1 Microhierax caerulescens
TCCCCATGTCCCATAGCTGGGCCACAATGCTCTCACCACTTGAGAGACACCCAGGGTCTCTCCCACCCAGGGCTGGCTGTCAGAGACCCACTCACCCCCTGGCTCCCAGGCCACATCACCCGCTCACCGGCTTGATTTTTGCTGGTGCCCACGCTCACCAGCACACCCGCCCACACCAGTCACTGCCCCAGGGCCGCGGGGACCCTATGCCCCATGCTCTGAGCCCACATCTGCACCCACAGCCCCGCAGAGGCACGTGCACACAGGACAGAGCCCTTCCCCAGGACAGAGACAGGATGGGATGCACAGGGACAGAGGACGGACCGCGCTGGGCAGGCGCAAGGCACGGCCAGGCAGCACAGTGACCCGCCAACTGTCAACACGCCACTGGCCCTGCCCAGCCCCTGGCCTCGCTGTTTTCCCTGCTCCTGCTCCCCCCCAAACCACCCTTATAAGCTGTTGTTAATCGCAAAGTGTTATTATTGTCACCTCATTGTGTGAGCCCAGAATAAGGACCTTGTGTTTGTAGACTTTTGGTGTTATTTCACCTTACCCCAGCCTGGGGAACTGGTGAATCTGAGCTGCTCCTTGTGCCCTCAGCAGGAGAATGGGACCTGACACAGTGTCAGGAAAACAAGTGGGCACACAGTGAGATACCGCAAAACGGGCTGCTTGGGCCTGTAAGACAATATAAAAGACTGTATAAAACGATTATCAAGTACATACACTTAAGGAATACCAGGAATGGATTTTTAGTTAAAACTCCTGAAACTCTTTTAATAATAATAATAATAATAAAAATGTTTATAATTTCTACTCCTTTTACTTCAGTTTCAGCTTTTTTCACACATATTGATTTTAATGAGAAAAAGCTGAATGTAATGCACTGTACTTTATCATTTACTGTAACTGTGTTTACCATGTTAGAACTGCAAAAAAGGTGGGTTTTTGAGAACAAATTTCCAGTGGATTTTTGCACAGCATATTTTCTGTATCCTTTAGCTTTTGTAATTTTGCTGATGTATGTTATTCCTGGCTAGTGCTCTGTTTTCCTTATCTCTGAAGTTTTCTCTAGCATTCAAAAGCTCACACTGCTGATAAGCAGACAAAAAGACAGGTAAATATTTTCCTTTAAAATATATAACATGAAATTTGTGATCTTCTAAGAAGTTTATTAAAAGTATCTTACAGTAGAAGTTCAAGTGCAATAACTTTCCCTTGGAATCTTCATTGCAGGAGTTGTACTCCATCTCTGCTGAGTAGCACAAGTGAAAAGTGGACCATGGGAATGGAAAATTTCAAATCTTTAAAAGCCATGTCTTTTTAATCCCTGTTAACAGGAAAATAATTCTGTGTGGATTTTCTACCCTGTCTGGAGGGAAAGCAAAACAGAACTTAAATATTAATTTAATTATTTGGTTACTAGGTTATATGAATCTGCCCTGAAGTATCTTGAGTTTAAAACAAGCTTCCATATATGAAATGAGTATTGTTTGAATTGCTGGCATTGTACTGGAAGCAGAAACAAAAATACAGCAATTAATATAGGCTTTAAATACACCATACTCTTGTGCTTTATTATCCACTTTAAGCCAATCTGAGCAAACATAGGACTATCCAAATGCAGAGACACTAAGATGAATGATCTTACCACAACTGCATTATTTTCACATTTTCTCTGTACACCTTGAAAACATTCACATCGATGAAGATAATGAAGAAAAAGAAAAAACTTCACATTGATGCATATCACCAAAGAGGCTTACTGACCCTCTCCAAAATGCTTGTTAGTGACCAACTAAATGTCTGGAACATGGAACAGAGAGTCAGGAAATATCATCCATCTTAGGACTGAAACTTGTAGTGCCTCTTAAGTCATGGTGGTAATCATGATTTTGTTATTTCCTCATTCCAAAATTTAATAAGGTCAACAGATACTGAGAAATGGTCACAATTTTGAGGCAATAACCCAACATCAAAGTGAAAACAGTTACCATCTGTGTTTCTTTCTGTGTATCTCGAAGGTTGGGAAGCTCAAAAGCACTCTGAACTAAATCTGCATAATAAGAGACACACTTTCTGAAGGTTTTTCTCCAGAGCTTTGTGGAAACATTCTCAAAATGAGTATTAAATTAATTTTATTATTGTATTCTGATACATTAGCAAAGGCAGTGTTTAACATTCCTGAAAGTCATCAGTAATTAATCATAACTCAGGTGATGACAATGAATTATTTCTCTACTTCACTGAAACTAGTAAGCAATTAACTGGCTGCAGTGATCTCATGACCTTACTATGGATTAAGTTATAGCCAGGTGACCTACACTAGTCTATTAACACCTAGGGCATTAGAACAAGAAACTTTATCCAACACACAGGTAAGAGTGTTCCTAACAATCCCTTGGAGAGTTTATAAAAATGGAATACCTAGCTGGATACTCATGCTTTCTACTTTTTTTTTTTTTTTTCTTCAATTAAAAAGATTAATGAATAACCAAGAAAAAAAGTCTGGATTCAGTACCTGAATAACATCAGTAGCAAATGTTTTAGTTATATAGTTTCTTGTTTTCTTTTACTTTGTCTTATGCTGCTGTAGCCTTACTTAAATATAGTTTTAAAACCCCTGTATCAAAATTCAGAGAGCATTTTTGAGTCTTTGGGTTAATCTTTGGATTACAGGGGTAATCATGACATGCTGTTTTCTCTTTATGCTTTTATAATAGCAAAATAAGAGCTTCAAAGGAAACAAATTACTGCGGCTGAGGTGGATACTCAGTCTCGGGCAAATTTGGTGACTACACAAGTTTTCCCAACACAAGAATGGCACATTTTAAAAGGTATGGATATATTACATGTTTATCGTAAATAAACTACATACTCTAATATCACACTTAAGATTTATGTTATTAAAATGTCTTTAAATGTTTCCATGGGCACTTGTCTAAATTAAGGCAAATCTTCAATGATTTAATGTTATTTAGAAACAAATTCAGATAAACTTTTCTGGTTTCTTCTACAGAAAAATCTTTACAGCAATGCACTATTTACAGCAGCGTGAGACACACAGAGACAAAAATCCAATCAAAGAGATATCAGTACTATTATGTTGTAATAAAACAGTTGCAATTAAGTTCAAAGTAGGAAGTAATGCAAATTTGGAAGTACTAATTTGATTTGAAGAGACCTAAAACCAAAACAGTTCATAGAAGAAAACTCAAAATGCTGCAATGCTTATGTCCTGTTGTCTTTGTTCTTTTGTTTGGGGTTTTTTTTTGTTTGTTTTTGGGTTTGGCAAGGAAGCAAGCCAGTCTTTGTCAGTGGTAACCATGTGAAAAGACACTATTATTTGTCAATAGTAAATAACAATTTGATACCGGGACTTCCTGAATGTCAGTTTGATACAGACTAACTTATAACCTGCTAACTTCAAGATAAACGTAGACAAAGCAGAGATAACAAAGTCGAAGTTAGTATTGACTTTACATCCACCTCACTTCTAATCAAAGTTTTAAAAGGAATGGTCAAAAAGAGGTCTTTGCAAGCAGTGAAGGATCCTATAAAGCAGTTAATTGCAGGAACAATAGCAATCCAGCAGCAATTGTAGTTTACCCTTCCTTCTTGTAATCAGCTCACTGCTCCTACCTCCTCTCCCTCCCCCTTTCCATATCCAAGTGATTTCAGTGACCCCCTGAGAGCACCATTCCAGCAGGATGCTATCTTCAGTTCTTTTTATAACCTGTCCGTGGAGTTTCTGGTTTTGTTTGATCTGGAACATAAAAAATTACCACTGGGCTGAATTCAGGTCTCAAACAAAAAGTTTTCCTCAGCTCTTTTTTTGTTTGCAGTGAGCCATCAAAAGAAGGAAACTGTAATAAAAATTGGATTTTATTTTTAAAAAGCTTAAGGTTCTATGGCACATAGATGTTATAAATAACCTCTTGACTGTTTATATTTTTCTTCAGCATTAAGCAAGTGGGTTTGCTTACTAGAATGATGGATTAATTAATTAAAGTTAAAGTTGTATCACAGCAGAACCTAATACCTAGGAAACTTTTCCTACTAAATCTATATTAGCTTTGTACTACCAACCAGGACTTGTAAAAGTATTATCAGTTTAATACTGAGATTTATTATTCCACAGAATAAGGAACGTACAATGCTGTTTTTAAGGCTTGAAGCTATTGTCAATTTTGCGTATTATGGTGTTAAAATCAAATTAAACTAGAAATGACAACTTTTTTTCTTCCCCAAAGGGGCATAAAAGAACTATGTTTAAAATAAAAACATATGGGGAATGAAATGTGGTTCAATTATGTCAATTAAATATTATGTACAATTTTTCTTATCAGAAAATTTTCATAATTGAGATGCAGAAGCATCAGCATATCAGTCATTCCTTTGTATTGATCAAAGATGATTTCAAAGTGTGTATGATTTATTGATAATTTAAATTATCTTTTTATTTCGTATCTTTTATATTTTAATAAATAAATAGGTATTATATATCTTTTCTATTTTATATCTATATAAAATATACTGATATCTTTTAAATATAAATTACTAGAATTTAATGTAAAACTTCCAATAACATTATAATTATGTGACAATACATTGAAATTGTCATTAAAATGTTTTTAGCTGTATTTCTTTTATAATCTATATTATTAAGATGCTGATATATGAAATTATAGTTTTATTCTTAAACACACAATTGACATCATAGTTGCTCTTACGAATCCTGGTGACTCATACAACTTGTTTTGACTTTCAACAGACTGATATAATTCTAAGTTAATGTTTTGTGTTTCTGCCAAGTTTCCATCTGTCCAGTAGTAAACTCTTCTTGACTTGCATAGACATTTTTTTAAGAGGCTAGAATTCCACAGAATTATATGATGAATTATTGCAAAAAGGCTATCCTTGAGAATTTAAACGGCTTACAATAACATGGAAAAGGTTGCTTAGGCCAACGTACAAAGAAAATCCAATAAAACTGGAATTGTTCTTCACTGTTATGAAAGTTTTACTTTAAGGTCATGTTTCAACTTAGAATTCTATAGTGACATTCATATCACTGCAGCTTTTGCTCTCATCTCACACTTAACTGTTTCTAACCTCCAACCTCACACAGCACTACCATCAGAAAAAAGAATGTCAGTGTACTGCTTTCAGCTGGGATATAGTTAATTTTCTTCTTAGTAGCTGGTACAATGCTGTGCTTTGGATTTAACATGAGAATAACATTTATAACCCACTGACGTTTTAGTTGTTGCCAACTAGTGCTTACCCCAAGTCAAGGACTTTTCACGTTTCCCATGATTTGCCAGTGAGCAGGCGCACAAGAACCTGGGACGGACAGAGCCAGGATGGCTGACCAGAACTAGCTGAACGGACATTCCATACCACAGAACATCATGCTCAGTATATAAACTGGGGGGAGTTGGCTGGGAGGGGTGGATCACTGCTCAGAGACTGGCTGGGTATTGGTTAGTGGGTGGTGAGCAATTGTCCATCACTTATTTTTCCTGAGTTTTTTTCCTCTCTCTTTTTGTTTTCTCCATTTTCATTATAATTATTATTTGTTATTATTTTACTTCAATTCAGTTATTACATATCCTATCTTAACCCATGGGTTTTACCTTTTTTTTCTTATTCTCCCTCCATCCCACTAGGGAAGGAGGGAGCAAGGGAGCAAGCAGCTTTGTGGTACTTAGTTATGAGCTGGGGTCAAACCACAACACAAATCTAAGAGTTCTACACTATTTAAACAATTGGTTGTATTGGGTTTAATTGGCAAAGTTTTGGTCACAGTGGGGCTGCAGCGTTAGCTTCAGTGAGAAGGGACGAGGAGCTGGCCATGTGGCAGAAAGAGTCATTTCCAGTCAGGTCTGAGACAGCTGCCCAAAGCTGAGCCACCGGTGGTGTTGGTGATACCTCTGTGATAACACATTTAAGAAAGGGTAAAAAATACCGCACAGCAGCTGTGTGAAAGGAGTGACAGAACATGAAAGAAACAATTATGCAGACACCAAGGTTGGTGAAGAAAGAGGAGGAGGTGGTGCTCCAGATACTGGAGCAGACATTTCCTTGCAACCCATGGAGAGACCACAGTGGAGCAGTTATCTGTCCATGATAGACCTCATACAGGTAAACATACCATGGACGAAGCTTCATCCCATGGAAAACCCATGGAAGAGCAGGTTTTCTGGCAGGACCTGTGACTCATGGAGAACCTATACTGGAGCAGACCGTTCCTGAAGGACTGCACTCCATGGAAAAGACCCATGCTGGAACCATTCCTGAGGAAGTGCAGCCCAGGGGAAGGACTCACGCTGAAGTTCATGAAGGACCGTACCTTATGGGAAGGATCCCACAAGGATCAGAGGAACACTGTGAGGACAAGAGTGCCAGATACAAAGCATTATGAACTGACCTCAACCCCATCTCCCTGCACCACCTATAGGAGGAGGAGAAGTGAGGAGTAAAGTTGAGCCTGGTATGCAGGGAGGGATAGGGCAAAGGTGTTTTCTTTTGCTATCCTACTCTGTTGTTACTTGGTAATAAATTAATCTGCCCCATTTTTAATCTGTTCTTCCCATGATGGTAATAAGTAGTGCTTGATCTCCCTGTCCTTATCTGACACATGACCTTTTTCATCTTTATTTTTCCTCCTATTCTGTTGACAGAGAAGGAGTGATAGGCAGCCAGTGAAGGTCATCCCACCATGTAGGTGTTTCTAAAATGAGGTGACATGTGCATGCAGGGGGTAGCTCCACATGATCAACACTGTGATAGCTTCTTGTGTTGGCTTTTTTACCTCCTCAATAAGCTGGTTAAGGGCACCAAGCTAGTAGAAAATTCAGTGAATAATTATTTTTTTTTTATCCCCTGGGTTCATTTTATGCTGGATGAGCATCTTGAATAGCTCACTGGGAAGTCAGGTGAGCACGCATTCTGAAGACTTTCAGACTGTGCAGATGGTGCAGCATCAGTCAGGCCAGGGCTGAGGCTAGGGATCTGTGGATCCCAATCAGTTAAATTTGAAAGTATTGTGAAATCACATTAATGAAAGTAATTGTTGAAGCACTAAAAATAAAGGAAAATAAACACTATGAACAATAGAATTACTAATCTGTATATAAAAGGGAAATGTGCAAGTGTACTCTCCAGTGTAAAATTAAAAATTATTTCAGCACACTTTCATGTGCTGCTCAGACTCTTCAAGAAATCCTAGATCTGTTACAGACTACTGTGTTGCTGAAATAAATTATGTGACGTCACAAGGGAATAAAAAACAAGTCATTCTGGACCTCAGAAGACTTTCTCCAAGATATTAAAACTTGATAATGGTGAGCTAATAGTCTCTTATTTTCTTTTATGAAACTGTTACTGCTTTGTTAGGTCTTTGATACCAAAGCATCGGTATAGATGTCTTTTAAGCCTAAGCCTTCTCCCTGACTTTAATGACAGAAGACTAGACTTACCTCAAGAAAGAGGACAAGATTTTTATTATTTTTTTTTCTGGCAGAGAAAGATAATGATTTTTTTTTATCCTGTGATTTTTTTTTATTTATTTTTTACTCTTCTTTTAAAGCAGTAGTTGGATTTAATACATTCCTCTTTCTTATATAAAAACAGAGAACAAATATACACAATAAAATGCTCAGCAAAAGTATTATGTTTTCTTCAATCCAGAAAAAATGGCCTGCCTTCTGTTCAGATTTAATGTGCATTCTATGGATAGAAATAATCATTGATACTGTCCTTCAATTACTTGAACTATTCAGAAAGTTTTCAACAACAAAATAATCTAACTGACTTTGACAATAAAATAAAACAAAGCATTCTCCAGAGTCACATGATCCTATTTTATGGAATAATGGGATAACACCACAGAGGTTCTGCTGGTGTGTATGACTCTGAAAACAGCAGAGAAATCTAATGTTTACATTGTGGCCTAGAAAAATTAAAAAGTACACAGTAAGTTCATGCTACTGTTATAAAAGACTAAATGGAATATTCACTGTTCCCTTTTTATGAAATAACTGGGGACACTACATCAATGCAACTGGGACCAATACCTATACAAACAGCGCTAACATTTTGCTAGCTACCAAACAAAAGTGTCTTACCTGATCCTCCTAGTCTTTTAGATTTAGAATCCAGCACAAATGTCATTTACCACATGGCATAAACGCCATCAACCATGCATTCAGAAAAAGACAAATGCCTTGATAATCCAAAAGACTTCACTGTGCAATTATGAGTTCCAGTGTAAAACATTAATATATAACTATAAATATATACACAAATCTATATATAGAATAACATAAACTGACTTCCCAAATGTGTCTGAACAGATGCCCAGCAATACGAACAACATGATTTATGTAACAGCTTGAATAATTTCAGGAAAACAAATTAAACTGCCATGCAAGCAATTGAAATTACTATATTTTGTTTGAGGAGTAAAGCATGTCCACCTGTTAAAGTAGTCCATCTTGTACTAATTCAACTGTAAAGAGACCCCCCTAATTCACTTAGCAACAGGAAACAGAATTTTTCAAATCTCGTGTGTGTGTCATGGTTTAAACCCAGCCAGCAACCAAGCACGATGCAGTGGCTCACTCACTCCACCCACACTGGAGTGGGGGAGAGGATTGGAAAAGTGAGAAAACTCATGTGTTGAGACAAAGACAGTTTAGTAGATCAAGGAAAAGCCACACATGCAAGCACAAGAAACAAGGCATTAATTCACTATTTTCCATCAGCAGGCAGGTGTTCAGCCATCTCCAGAAAAGCAGGGCTGCATCATTTCCCAATAGGAAGCTCCATCACTTCCAAATTTGGGAACACAAATGCCATAATGCCAAATGTCCTTCCTTCCTTCTTCTTCTCCCAGCTTATATATACTCAGCGTGATGTCCCATGGTATGGAATATTCCTTTGGCTAGCTCAGGTCAGCTGTCCTGGCCGTGTCCCCTCCCAGTTCCCCGTGCCCCCCCAGACCTCTCACTGGCAGGGCCCAAGAAGCTGAAAAGTCCCTGATATAGCATAGACATGACCTGGTAACAACCAAAACCATCAGTGTCTTGTCAACAGGGTTCTCACTCCAAATCCCAAACACAGCAACTGCACCAACTACTAAGAAGAAAATTAACCCTGTTCCAGCCGAAACCAGGACAATGTGCAATGTCTCAATACCTGGCCCTGCCACCACATCATTCTGAAACCCAGCAAAGAAGCAATTCCATATTGTGCTATGGACTGGTCTCCCTTTATCCACAACTTCTTTTGAAGTTCTCTTCCCTTTCATGGAAACATGGGGATAGGGATCTAGGAATGGGAAAACAGGGTTCTAGTGATATATATTTCAAGCTATTTCCAATTTGATTAGGAACAGACATATATGGCAATCTACATACAGATCCTCCTATACACCTTTTCCTCCTTCATTCCTCACTTGCCACTTAAAGAAAGTGTTGGAATTGACGGTCAGTTGTAGAACTGCAGGGATCAGATGCAGCAAGCTATTTAGGGACATAGATCAGAACAATGAGGTCATCCAGTGAAGTCCCAGAAATTCTAATATCTCCTAAACAGCTTCTTAGTTTTTTTAGCTATTACTTTGTTATTCCAATTAAAAAAAAAATTAATAGATCATTGTTCTTGAAGATCCACCTAGAGACTAAAAAATGCTCTCTAAATTTTGATCAGATCTTTTATCAGTTATGAATAAAAGCATACTAAATAGTTTTTAAGCACCACTTCTGTTTGCATAGCCAGATAGTGGCATAGCGCCAGTCACTTATTCTATGTACTTATAATAAAAATGGATTATCACCTCTTCATATTCCCTATGTCTTTCAAAATACTTTTAATACAAACAGATGCATCTGGACATTAAAATGAATTAAGTTAGTTGTTTTTTTGTTTTGTTTTGTTTTTTTATTGCAAATCCCTTAAATTAGAATGACTATAGAACTAGTCATTGAAAGGAATGAAACCACAGTCAAATAAGAAATCAAATCCATACAGTACAGACACTGGATTTAAGAATTTAATTTTGTCCAATGAAAGCATTAGATCTGGTATAAAACCACTGTCGTTTGTGAGTCATCTGGATTCTTATGGGTTTCTTACTTTAATTCAGCTATATTATTGTAACCAAACTATTTTTTAAATGGCAGACACATTGGTCAAATGTTTATAAATGATAGAGAATACCCCACATTTCTGTTTTTCTCCAAATTCTGGATTAAATCTGTGAAAATACAAAAGTCTGAGAAGTCATAGGGTATCATACAGTTCGTAGTAAGATGACAGGATAACAGAATCATAATCATAGGATATCATACAGCTCTGCCTGGTGGAAAAGGCCCTGGGGGTGCTGGTTGACAGCTGGCTGAACACGAGCCAGCAGTGTGCCCAGGTGGCCAAGAAGGCCAACAGCATCCTGGCTTGTATCTGAAACAGTGTGTCCAGCAGGATGGGGGAAGGGCTTGTCCCTCTGTTCTCAGCACAAATGAGGCTGCACCCAGGATCCTTTGTTCAGTTTTGAGCCCCTCACTTCAAGAGGGAGGTCAAGGTGCTGGAGCATGTCCAGAGAAGGGCAACAATGCTGGTGAAGGGTCTTAAGAACAAATCTTATGATGAGTGGCTGAGGGACCTGTTGTTTGGTTTTTTTAAGTCTGGAGAGGAGGAGGCTGAAGGGAGAAACTTTATTTATTGTTCTTTACAGCTACCTGAAAGGAGGTTGTAGCGAGATAGGGGTCAGTCTCTTCTTATAGATAACTAGTGGAAAGACAAGAAGAAACAGTGTCAAGTTACTCCAGGGGAGCCTTAGACTGGATATTCAGAAAAAATTCTTCATGGAATGGGTGGCCAAGCATTGGAACAGGCTGCCCAGGGAGGTGTTGGATTTGCCGTCTCTGGGAGGTGTTTAAAGAACATGTAGGTGTGTACTTAGGTACATGGTTTAGTGATGGACCTGGCAGTCCTGGGTTGACAGTTGGACTTGATGATCTGAAAGTTCTTTTCTCACCTGAATGGTTCTATGATTCTATAATACATCCTGGATGCTCATCATAAAAAATACTTCTTCATAAACTGAATAACTTGTTTACTCTCATATTAAGGTAATTATTTTCTTTCATTTTTTAAAATTTAATAATTTAAAAATAATTTAATTTTTTAATTTAATTTAATTAATTAATAATAAATGTATTAATTTAACAAATTAATAAATTTTAAAATAAAATTTTAATTTTCTTTTTAATTAATAAAAATTTTTAATTTAAAATTTATTTTTTATTTTTTTAAATTAAACTTTAAATGCTTTAGGAAAAGCTCATAAAAAACATGAAGCATACCAAAGATATTACAGACGAAAGAACTTCACATTTCCAAACAAAACCCAGACTTAACAGCAAGTACCAACCTCAGACTGCCAAGGAGTCCTTTCACCTACTGTCCACGGGTATGCCTTCAGCTGGGAGTTTTACAAATGTTTTCCCTGTTTCAGGGACCAAGGCCGCCGAATTCAGCCTTTTATGGTTAAATATTTGCTCTACTGACATATGACAGGTCATCTGCTTGCTGTCTTGATTGTTTTGGTGAACTGCCTTTTTTAGAGTCCTTCACAGCGACTTTCTGGCTCATGCATCCATGTTTACTTCTATGAGGATGACAGTAGGTGTAGGGATGATGTCTACCTCTGTCCTGTCCTACCCTCAAAACTAAATGTGGCCAGTGTGCAAATATAGGGACCAGGATTTTAGAAAGCAGCACAGAGAACATCTGTCCTAAAATCTTTAAGCAATTACAATCACTGTAACACTCATAACAGAACTTAAATTACTATAAAACACTAAAAAGCATTTTTGGACGTATGCAGAAAACATATTCTAAGGACTGTTCCGTATTAAATATTTAAGCAACCTTGTGAATGTGTCTAGGCACACTGACCTGAGAGTATACCCTCTACATAAAAGATATAGAAAGGAAGATACTAGGTTTTCTACATCCTTTATTTCCTAATAAAGGACCAAAAGGCAATTTAACCCAATAACAATGTTAAATATAAAAGCGGCTAAGATTCACCACATGATATATCAAAGCTCCGTCTCCCATCAGCACTGCCTTGCTGCTTTACATGGAAGAAGAAACAATTCAAAATACCCAGCACATGGGGGGGGGGGGGGGAAGTAAAAAAAAAGAGAAAAAAAAAAAGAAACAGATAAACCTATCAGATGGACACATAAAAAAAATCTTTGTTAAAGCAATGATTTAACTGTGATTCTGTAGTGAAGCTATGTCCCTGCTATTTTAATCTCAGTGCATTTTTTGTACTTTTTTCATAGTTCTCTTTCATATGAGAAAGAGATGTTATTATACTCTTAGTCTTCACCTTGCTATGATATTACTGCATATACAAGGTTGTGATCTATCAAAAACTTTAATTAAGTGTTGCTATGACTTTCTGTACTTATGAGCTGTGGGTCCCAATAAAATATAAATAGATAAAAAAAAAATAGAAAAATAAAGAGATAAATAAAAGAACCAGTTTGTATGCATTCCTTTAATGGCCTTCACCCATTTAATGGATATTTGCACTACAGAAAGAAAAGAGGTCATATTAGCTTCAGTAATAGAGGCATGAAATTTAGAAATAACCAAGTTCTGTGTGTTTATAGCTTCTGAATACTTAGATTTTGACTTAATTTTAGCAAATAACAGTATTGCTGCTGGGTGAAATTAGATAAACTGTTTCAGCCCAAAACAGTGGGTATTTTTGTGGAGGTTTTTTTGGTCGAGTTGCCAATTTCATATAACAGAGGCTTGGTAATGAAAATGTTGAAATAGCTTTAAGAGCCCAAATGGCACCACTGCAATAAAGTGTGGCATAAAAATTCAAATGCTTTTAGAGCTTATAAGCTTGGCTTAAATGGAGCAAAGCCTTACTTAAGTATCATCTTTTTATTTGTTCGGATTCAGCATATTTTACAAACAGAGATGTAGAACAATATAATAAAAGTAATGATTGTTAGGTACTGAGTCCTTCCCTTTCTTTATATTAAAAATAGAATGTGAAATGGAGCTCATACTCAAAAAAATCCCAAAGCAATAGTGGAGTAATGCAGCCACCCATAAAGTAATACATTATCAGAATCAGTTCTTTTAATGGGTTTTATTTTTTCTCTCCCAATAGACTCCCCCATAATGAGATCTAGCAGTGGAATGCACTAAGAACCAAATCTAGGTATCTGCATCGTGATGGCTAACACCTTATACCACAAGGAATCTCTCTGCCCCTTCTATCAAGCAGCTGTGGTATTAACACAACTATAACGACGTATACCTATGCTGAACTAACCTAACTGACCTCAGAAAGGACATACTGGGAGCTACAATACCATAACAATTTCAACGCCAGATTCAGGGGTTTAGTCCTTCTTGAGCAGGACACAATACCTTTGTAGGCATTAGATTAAAAGTACACCCAGGTATGGTTGCTCTAAATTCCTGAGGAAGTAAAGATATTCTTCTAATAAAGGAACTATTCTAGCAAATACATTTTCTTTGTTTATTGATTTTTTTATTATTATGGCGACTTTAATTTTATTGATTTTTTTATTATTATTATGGAGACTTTGATTTTATTTTTCTTCTCTGGCTTGGCTAATCTTACATGCCAATACATGTAGACTTTGACCCACTTTACCATTTTATCTCTCTTTCTTTAGCAATGTCAATGATATGCAAAGAAATTTTAATTAATGTATGAGATCCTAAAGGCAGTCCTTGAAGGCATATATTCAAAATGATGGCAGTATTGTATCTCTTTTTTTTTGTTTGGTTTTTTGGTTAAAGAAGAATCAAGATGAATGGGTGTGCTTTTTTCTTCATTTAGGTTTAACTGAATGGCGGAGATCTGTATTTTCTAATTTCTTGGGGAAGTTCACAGTTTTATATAAGAAGTAAGACCAAACACTGAAATATTAGATCTAAAACAATCTAATTGCCCACCCAAGACAACTCATGCTGTGCTACTCTGTCCTATCTGGATGATATTAAGACTGTAATAAAAGACATCACTTCAGACACTTTAAATCGTTAGTTTTATTCTTTCATGTTATACCTGTTCTCTAACATTTACAGTATGTATTCAGGAGACTATCGGTTAATATGTTGTCTTTATGAAGGTTTAATGCTTAAAGTGAAGCAGTTAAACTGATCAAACATCAAAACCAGCAGGAGTAACACAGCCCAGAGAAGTATCTTTTGAAATCTATATCATATGATAAGGGTGTAAAGTATGTGCCACTTTGAATTAATATCCTTTATCAACAGTTGTGGTGGATTGGACTTGAATAGCCCTCCACCCAGCTGCTCTCTCACTCCCCTTCCTCAGCAGGAGGGTTGGGGGGCAGGTAGGTCAGCCATAACAGCTCCTCTCACACTCCTGCTACATCACACTTCTCTGCTCCAATGTGGATCCTTTCTACAGGCTGCAGCTTCCTTCAGGGAATATCCAGCTGCTGTGGTGTGGGGTCCCCCACGGCCTTCAGGAGAATCTCTTCTCCAGCACTGGGACCACGTCCTCCTCCTCCTCCTCCTCCTCCTCTTGCCTTGGTGCTGGCAGGGCTGTTTCTCACACTCACTGTTGTGCAGCATTTTGTCCTTTATTAAACAGGTGCTGCCAGAGATGGCACCGGTGTCACTGACAGGCTGAGCTGCGGCTACAGCTAGGGCTGTTGCAGAGCCAGCTGAAACTGGCTGGGACTGGCTGGAACTGGCTGGGTCTGGCATGGGGCAGCCCTGGCCTACTCTCACAGAGGCCAACCTGCAGCACTCCTGCTGCCAACACCTTGCCACCAATACTCAACACCAGAAAACTGTTTTATTGAATATATGCAGACTTGCCTAAGTTTATATATATGCACATTTCAAGTTAGGTAGCTACTGCTTTTAGAGGTAAGGAGAGAGGACAAAAATAATTGAAGAGGAAGTCGTAAAGTCCACGCTGTTCCCAGTGTAAAGGTCTGTGAGGATACTGCTACTGTATTTTTTTGAGAAAAAGGCCAGTTCAACCTGTATAATTGTCATGTTACGTAAAATGAGGCAGATTTTAGAAGTACTTCAGCCACCCACATATCAACATATAAAGATTTTGAAACACATACAAATATTTGTCCTGTCAATGAAACACAGTAGGCAAACCCAAACCTTACACATTCTGGTTCCAGGATGAAATGATAAAGAAGACAGATACCAAAGCCCAAAGCCAGCTGTGTGACAGAGTTAAACAGAATTACTCATAGATGTAAAATTAAGCATGGGTTTATTGAAATCAGACTTTATTATATAGTTTATTGATAACTCTTTTTAGATTACTGTAATTCCTAATTAAGAAAAAAAAAAGGTACATCAGCAACCAATCTTTTTATTTCTTTCTTTTTTTTTTTCTTTTTTTTCTTTCCTAATCTTGTTTTCAGGTATTCATATTTTTAGCATACAAAGAAAATAATGCTATCAGACACATTGTCCTGCAAACACAACTGAAAGTATCACTCTTCATATTTTTAGGTACGTTTGCCTACTTTCTTTTCCTAAAAAGAAGCAAATGAGAGTTGTAAAAAGTTTCTTTTTCTCAAAGACATGTCTTTACGTCCTGGACGTGACCAACAAAGCCATCAGCTCTGGAACATGCTTTCACTCAGACTGTAAAGAGGACTTCAGGGACTTCTGCAACCAAATGGAGGATGTAATAACCAAGTTCCTGAATAATTTTATCTGACAAATTTTTATCCTATATTTTACAGAATCACAGAACAGTCAGGGTTGGAAGGGACCTCTGGAGATCATCTAGTCCAACCCCCTGCTTAAGCAGGGTCACCTGGAGCAGGTTGCACAGGATCAGATCCCGGTGGGGTTTGAATGTCTCCAGAGAAGGAGATTGCCCAGCCTCTCTGGGCAGGCTGTGCCAGGGCTCTGTCACCCTCGAAGTGCTGTCTCTTAGTGTAAGAAGGAAACAAACCATCATTTTTAGGACATCACACTAGATATGCTAGAGTTACTATAAAACTTCACATCATTGTTTTAATACCATTTCTTTTAATGACAATATGACAGTGACAGAAAGGGAGAGAAAGACAAAGCAAAAGATGGACCAAAAGTGAGAGCAAGGGGGAAATGCTAGCTGCTTTATCTGTCAGATAAACAGCCATTTGTGATATAACATCACAGCTCTATTGTATAGACAAAAACAGAAACTAAATGGGGTTGTGAAACAGGGAAACGAAAGAGAAGCTGAGTAACTATAAGCAGAAATGTGCACCCCATCTGCCAGTGCTACTGAGGGAAGGAGGAGAGGGAAAAAGGAAAGGTCACCTCTTAGCTTTATCGTTAAATCTATCATGCTAGAGAAAATGAGGCTAATATAATTTTTCAAGCTTTTTGATGTTTCTTCCATTATTATTAAATTCCTGGGGGGGGGGGGGGTATTGTAACAGGCCGTTTGAGCTTAACCAGTATTCCTGGACCTCAGTGAGAATTTTTCCCTCCCTTTTCAGTCTCTGTATGCAGCAGACTCTTTACAATAAACAAAATGCATATGAAAAAATACTAACCAACCTTACAAGAAGAACATGTATAGCCATATGCTTAACCAGTGCAGTATCTCTGCAGAGATAATTCCATCTTTTTAACAACCAACAGACCCTGAGGATTTACTGAAGTTCAGATACAGTTATAATAGTTGCTGCTCTTTAGGGATAAATTCATCCAACAGTTAAACTGTTCACAAAACAGACTGAACAAGTAACAGCTCTAGTAACAGACTAGTAAGTTTTCTGATCTATGCAGAAAGAGAGAAAAGGCTAAAAGACAAGGATAACTTAATATATCTGATGGAGACGTGTGTGCAGATATATGTGTGGAGGGGAGTCAGTATGCCCATGCCTTTTGTAGTATACTTTAAAAAGCACACATTAGTAAAATGGTGAGAAAGGATAAACTAACAGAAGATAAGGGAATAGGGAAATAAAAGCAACACAGAAAAAAATAATAATGGAAAAGACAGGAAAATGAAAGATCCTGAGTGGCTTTAGGGGTACTTAAGACTATGAGAAAAATATATTTTCTCCTGCTTTCTAATTAATCTTTGATAAATCAACAGATTACTACCCTCATGTATATACTTCATGGCAGCACATCCTGATAGTCATTAACAGTTTGCATATCTTTGTTTTCCCATATTCTAGAAGAAACATTTATGAAGGCTTTGCAGGTAACTGTAATACTAGGGTATTTCTGTGCAGAACCTGATAATTAACACACAAGAAGTTTCTTTCCAATGTAAATTGAAAAGCAGAGTTTAAAGCAAAATGTCCAATATTATTGATGTCACTGTATCTACAGGCTGTTATAATATGTCAGGCAACATCAGGCTGAGAAAATGCATCATGTGTGGTCTGTTCTTCCATGGATATTGTGATACTGCACCCACCTCTGGGGAGGACTCTGCCTCTGCTAGCCTGGGCTCCCAGCTGGAGCAGCTCACTCTGTAACAACAGCCAAATTACCTGAGTAAGGTCCTTCAACTACTGCATTACAGGCAGGAACTGGCATATTATTTATTTGCTTCCATTGCCATTATCTGTTAATAATCAGCTGCAAATTTCTGTATTTGACTAACTCGGTTGGAATTTTTGCACTCGAGGTATAGGAAAGAATATCTGCTCATTGATCTAGCAAGGCATGTTTAATGCACCCGATTTTTTTTTTTTCCAAAATCATAATGAAAAATCATAATACTGTAAACTAGGTATCTGCAGAAAAAAAAAAAGGAGTAACCAGATCAAGTCAATAAAAACATTACATTTATCAGGCCAAATAAAATATTACATTTATACAAGTACAGAAACTTCTAACATATTATCCTTTCATTTGCTATAAGAAAAGCGACTATGTCCTTCCATGAGTTAAACTTTTTTCTGGGTCTAATGAATTGACTTAGCTCAGTGGCACCTGGACACTTCTAGATGCTACTTTATATTTTCAAAGTGCTGTGTTAACATTTACTACATCCTGTTAGCACAGTCAGTCTGGCAAAGTTGCATTGAGCTGCCCATCAGATAGCAGTATATGAAGCCATTTGATTGTTACAGAAATCACCAAGAGAGATATTTTTAAATCAGCACCTTACAAAGTAAAACAATAAGAACAAAACCTGAGAGCAAATATAGCCTTTGTAATATGGCAAATTTGACTGTCAACAGCTTTTAAAACATAAAGATATTCTTTCTAACTTAAATGGAAGGGGGGGGGGGGAGGGGGGAACACAATAAATGGGAGTATTGAGTAATAAGTCCAATGAGCGTTACA
>JAVJGJ010000030.1:2458068-2472412 GCA_035590215.1 Microhierax caerulescens
CCCCCCCCGCAAGACAATAAATGGGAGTATTGAGTAATAACTCCAATGAGGGTTACAAATGACACTAGTTCATAATCCAGCACTTGTCAGGCTATCATTATATATATATATATTGTATCTAAATTTCCATTTTTAACAGCTTCTTACATTATGTCATTTTTCCAGATTGTATCTCTAAAGGAAAGTTCCAAAAGGGAACTCTAGCACAATAGACAATAGAATACAGAGTACAATAGACAAGAAAGCCGATAAACCTACATCTCATCACTGCAAGGTCCAGGCAACCTGAAATCTCTGCTACCTTTTGTCAGGTTCCACCCAGTCAATGTTTATTGTTATTATTTTAAAGTGATTGAGGAAGTATGGGGCAAAAGGGAAATGTTACATTATACACCCAAACTGAAGGCAAGTTTTTTGGCAATGGCTCTTAAATAAAACAGTATAAACCCATTAATCCAGTTCTCATTTCATCTTAACTGCTGCTTAACTGAGATTGATCCTTGTGAAGTGATGATAATGTTCACGGGAGTTCAAGTAACAAAACCCCCACATTACAGTAAGTTAAATTTGTATAGCTGGAAATTAATGGATTATTTTATTATACTAAGCACAACAGATATTTAGTCCACTTTCTGAAATGTATTATTATAAACTCGCTGGTAGTATTCATTGCAGGAATATTCTCACAGGAGGTACGTTACTAGCAGAATTTCTCTTCCTCCTTGTGCAATAAGTGAATGAAGCAGAAGCTGAAGCTGGCCACCTGAACAGCCCTTCAGACGAAGAGAATTCTGAATTGTTACACAAATTTTAATCAGTGTCTTTATTAACTAATTTCTGATCATACATGCAGGCAAAGGAGCACAATCTGGAGGAAGAAGGAGATTTTTAGGTCATTGAAGCTCATTTTGGTTCTGCAAACCTTCTTCATTTGTCCAAAGATGGTCCTGTTCTAAAGGAAATTTATTAGATCATCAGCAGACATTTTAGTTCAGAGGCCTTTGAATTAGATGGTCCCTTTTTCCTGGGGCCCTGAGAGTGTTCCACTGCTGCCTGGAAGACCTTATCTCAGGCTGCCAAACTCCCAGGAGGTGAGGGCTGCTTTAGTTGCCTTTCCCCTAGTATTGGAAAGCCCTTGTCTCCTACTAGGAAACTTTTGTGCATGTGACCTTGTCTCAACATCCTGCATGTGATACTATTCGGGGTCATATGATTTTTTTGCTACTCTCTGCATAATTCCACTCTTAAATTAGAAAACAGTTGGTCAGAAGGATGGAATAGAACTTTCTTAAGGAACTCCTCTCAAAAATGTGTTTGAGTGAGGAAATACTTAAACAGTTTCTCTACAGATTCCTGTTACCTCATTCTATCGTGAGGAAAAGCATCAAGATTAGCTACAGAATCTGATCTAAAATCAATTTTATGGTAATCTAGGACAAACTGTATAGACGTTCTTTTTTCCTTGTTTCATTAATTAATTCCAGTTCAGCTTTTCCACCTCCTTGTGGCTGTTGTTAAGTTAGGTGATTAAAGTTCATCTCCACGGATGCACAGAGGAGCAGGGCAGGCAGAGGAACACCTCATCAGAGCTGATGGAACACCCTGACCCATCTGCTCCCAGGGCTGCCAGAAGAGGATAGGCAGTCTGTGGCTTATGTGTGAGACCCATAATGGTATCTCAACAGGGCAGGCTTCCTGCATCATCTTGCAGACAGAAGATGGTTCCTGCCTAGGGCCATGGGACTTACTAAGGGACCTGGTAACATATGGGGATTGTGCCAGGAATTTTAAGCAGGGAAAGGGAGGGATCCAAGTGGACAACAATGAAAGGGGGTAAAAAGGGCTTTTTTGCATGTAGACATATCGCTGCTGCATATTCTTCTCTGATTCTGCATTCTGTCTTGTCTTGTTGAAATCTGTTCATGGCTATTTTCTGTGTGAGATTTATATGTCTCTATGCTGTGCACATGTCTGTGTACAGAGGTCTAAGTGCCAGCCACTGGAGATGGTACAACAGGTCATAGGAGTCTGTGCATCTGGGGTCACACCAACTGTAGAGACAGAACATGTGGGTGAGGGTGTCACTGTGTGTAATCACCAGCAAGCATCCAACTGGACGGGCCAGTGAATAGGGTAGAGCCTTGGGAGCCAAGCATTGCAACAATTGCCTAAGCTCAGCTACTGGAGGGGTCCATATTGTGTATATGTGTAGAATTCCCACTAGGGGACCTTCATTCTGAGCAGTTGGACAGGGGAACTAGATGAGGCCAGCGGTGCTGTTGATGTCTGCATGAGTGCTGAGTGTGTCTGTCTGTATTGCTCTGTGTTGGCCGTATGTATATCCATGTATGTGCGTGTAGGATGTAGGTATGCACACGTGCTGAGTCCAAATACATGTCCAGCTTCTCTGTGACCTGGACCTGGGGACATGGAGATGCAGCACCTTTGTCAGGCTAACAGATCTGGCAGCTCTGACATTCCAGGTATTCTGGTGGAAAAGAAAAGGGAAGAGCTACAATGGCATCATCGGTTTCCTTTAGAGGGAACATTACATTTACTCCTTTATTTATTTTCTGTCAATTAAACTACATAGGTGATTTTAAACTACACTACAAGACAGATTTTTAACAGGCTTAGAAACTCACTTCCCTGTGCTGTGAGTTATATGTTTATATTGAGAGCATAGCATATATTGGTATATGGTTTTGCAAAATGTCACAAAAAAAATGCTTTAAAATGTTGAATTATAATATATTTTTATGCTTCCCCCCTTTCCTGCTTTTCAGCCCGGCTGGCTGACCAAGGTTTCAGCAAGGATTTAAGTATTTAGGGTTATTTTATGTAAGACTGTAATTATAAATCCAGCAGAAATTCTGGATTTTCACACAAAGGAAACACATAAGCTCAAAAGCAATGCAAGCAAAAATGGAGATAAGTCTGTGCACAGAGCTGACTAAAGGAAGGTGAAGATGGAGCTCGTTACAGTTACTTCTACCACACTGGGTAAAACTGATAAGGAATGAATGAGGCTCAGATGTCACAAATATTGCCTGAAATAGTAGCAAGCTACTTTAAGTAACATGGATGCAGATTCCTTGAGATGAAGACAGTGACTGCAGTATAGAGGATGACTGGGATATTGTATAGCTGTGCCTGGATCAGTTGAGACAGGTCAGGTCTGAAGTAACAGGAAAGGGATGAAGTATCATTCTGCCAAATTTCACATTTCAGGACCGAGGTAAAGGATTTGACACAAGCTGATCAGAGAAAAAAGGTCTTAATTTTTTAGTCCATAAAGCAGAATTATGATCCCCACTACCATTAGTGGCCATATCAAAGGAAGTGTGACCCTAGTAAACAGCTGGTGTGTAATTTCTGGTAGACCTAGAGAAACAATGATTTGCTGTACAATGCAAAATTTAATAATCTTTAATATAAATTCTAATTTTGTCACTACTTTTCTAGGATCAGGACTTCAAGCTGAACATAAATATAATTCACTAATAAAAATGGGTTAATTTAAGCATTTCCCAGCAAAAATGTGTGTTTGGGAGTAAAGATGACCCTATAAACTCTTCAAAGGATAAATATCATACATGAAAAATATATATAAACACAGTGCTGTCCCAAGTAAATAAGCATATTATTTGGTTTTGAATAATTTTAGACTAGAACTTATTAAAAGATTTTTATCAACTTGAGGCAGAATTTAAAGAATCTTCCAACAAATAATGTATTTTGGATGTGTATATAGGGTTTTATTAATTTGAGGAAGGTCTGTAGGATATGATGTTGTAACCCAGACAGTGACTGAGAAAGTATCTTGTATTCCTATACTTTTAAGAAACTAAGAGAGAAAAGCTTGATCATGTTAAATGTTAGATTTGTTTTTGTAGTTTTCATCATGTGAAAGTCATCAACTAGATGCAACAAACTCCTAAGGTTATTATTTTTTAAAAAAACATCTTTTTCAGATTTTAAATAGTGTATGTGGGATTACTTCTGACTTTTCACTGAGCTTTAATTTTACTTAGGTCATGCTTTCAGAGTTTGTTGTTTATTCATTTTTGTCACACCTCAGAGGACTGAAAATCCTGTGGCAAGTGTAACTTACGTGAACACAAAAAAGCTTACACAAAAACTTGCAATAAGTTATACTGTCAGTCAAGCCCATGTAGCTCTAAGGTTAATTTTCATAATAAACAAAAATATTTTGTAAATATGTGAGCAGGATTACCATTGTTTTTATTAAAAATAGTATAAGCAACATAATGTTTTTTCACATTATTTTTAATTGGCAGTTTTTGAAATACTTATTTTTAATGTTAATATACAGAAGCTTTAAAAACATTTTTCTAATATTAAATGTTTTATTTCCAAAAGGTAATATTTTCCTCATTTCCTCATAAATTTCTATATTATTTATTATATGTATTTTTGCTTGCATAAGTTGCATGACTTCAAAAAAACCACAGAAATAAATGAATGACCACACTCTTATAATTATGTTTCTCTAGAAGTGCAAAAATATTGTAACTGCTTCCTGAGCAGCATTCTTTTTACATTCCACTGATCCTTTTTGTCTTCCCTCTTTTCCATTTTCTCACACTTGTTCCTCCTGCATCAGATGTGATCCCCTCTTTCTCTGCCTTTGGCTGTTACACTAAACATCTCATAATAAATTGTGTACATTCCCACAATCCCTTAGAGCACCTCATAAAAAATTTGTACACTCCCATCTAACATCCCATGATAAGTTTACTCTTTTCCATGATACTTCTGGTTTTCCTCTTCTTACCAGCTGCCTGATCTGTCTGAGCCCCTCTAAGCTGCTGAAAGGTCCATTCCACTCCCTGCCCATCAGGGAGATGAGCTCAGATCTTCAATATTATCTCTTTTGTTCTCCTCTTCATTAGATCTTGTGCCTTTAATTGTCATTTCTTCACTTCTTTGTGTCTTGTCTCTGTTTTTATACTGAATAGCCACTAACTAGATATCCTCACAAACCAGACACCCTTACATTCCAAGTATCCGCTTGTCCTTTACATTCCACATCTCTTTTACCTTCCTCACACCCTACATAGCTTTAAGAAGATGATACAAGAAAGAGAAGAAAAAAAAAATAAAGGAAAGAAAAAGAAAAAGAAAGTGAAGCCCTGGATTCTTTCTTGTAATACTATGGTAGCACACATAAAACTGACCTTCTGGGGAAATCTCCTGCATTTTGTCATCAATAATACCTACATCCTCTTTTAATAAGAGATTGTCCAGTGACCTTTTTAGGGTATACTTGTTTTCTTTAAGTGTAATTTCTATGAGACTGGAAATGAATCTTGAATTAGGCTGGTCTAATTTTGCAAATCTTTTTCTGCAAAGTTAACCACTCATTTAAGAATAATTGCAATTAGGAGCACTTAAGAGCTTTCATGATTAGGGATGCTGCTTGAAAATTCAGTGTAAGCTTATTATGTTAGTGCATATCATTATATTTACAGGCATAAGAGAAGATATTGTATGTCAGTTCTTGTACAATTGGCTCATCCATCCTCATTCACCACACTAAACAGAATGATGAGTTTTACAGCTGGCATGTTCAGGATTCAGAAGTAACTTCTAGTTCCATCCAGTGAATCTGTGTGAGCAGGAGAAAGGATTATCACTGTTGGAAAGAGCTGACTATGGAAGTAATCAATCAGCCCTGGTGCTGTACTACTATGGCTTTTCTGGAGAAAAAAAAATATTTTGGATTGAGAAATGCTGCAAGAACAGAATGCAGCTGAATAGAAGTGATACCATCTAGATGCATGGTGGATGGCTCCTTTCAAAATGCAGCAGCAGTGAAAGAGTAAAGTACCAATTCAAGTAGTTGAACAGTTCTAAGATTATAAAGTCATTAAGTGATCTTAATGCTAAATAAATGTATACTACATCAGACAGACGCCGTTCACACAGAAATTAGGTTAGTAACAGAGTTACGTGACAGCAACAAGGTTCCTGACTACAGATCCCCTCTGAGGTAAAAGGATTCATAATCTTCTTAGTTTTCTGAATCTTCATTTGATACTTGACATCCTAGGCTCTCTTTTGCCATTTTCCACATCACAGTCTCCATTTTCTACTGAATTATTACTATGAAGATTTTAGGGGTTTTTTTTTCTTTATTTTTAAGTAATATATGTTTTCTAAAAATCTTCCACCTTTTGTCTATGCACATATTGAGTCTTCATGTGTTTGGTTTTTTTTCTGCACATAGCTAGATATAAATTTCAGATGAACTTCACAAGAAGTACCAGCTGAAAAGCTTTGAGAAGTATTTAGTATGACCATTACTGGCCATTTTTGTGAGCTACTTTAGGACTTGTCATTTAAGCAAATAGGTCTCTTTGCTTGTTTGTTTGGGGTTTTTTATTATTATTATTTTTATTTTATTTTAAAGCAAGTGCAAGCTGAAATAGGACATGGGGAGGGTTGTTTGATATTTGCTTTTTTTTCCTGAAATTTGATATTTTCAAGTCATGCTGGCATGAAAGAACAAAATGCTGACAAAGATAATATCAAGAGAGTCTGATATTTGAATTAACTTAGTCTCTGAGTACATATTTTGCTAAGGAAAGACCAGCTAATGTTTGAATCCAATATTTCCATTTCAACATGGATTCATTGAAGGTGGGTTGCTTTTTTTCTTTCTCTGCAATCGATAATTTTTCCAAACTTACCTCAGCATGCAGGGAAATCACTGCAAGAAACCTTTTGGTTTTCATGTTAAAAATCAAGGACCTCAGGACATTGAATTCTTTTGTTTTAAAACCACTACAATGACCAGTTAATCTATAAAATGTTTAGTTTGCTCCCTATCAGCAATCTAGAAAACTTTCCAGTGTTGCATGTGGCTCCAAAATTCTTAGATAGAAATGTTCTTAGATAACAATGCAAATAAAGATATTAAAAAAAGATCCTTAAGCTGCCCAAGCTACTTTTTACATATACAAAGTCTGTGACTCAAAACTTGGAATTCTGCCCATAGTTCAAAATCTGAAGTCTTCACAGATTCTTTGACTTCCTCAGTACTTTCTTCTATTTTCAACTAATTCCAAAGACTATCTTGGGGGAAAGGGGTGGGGGGTGGGAACAAACCTATTCTTCCAAATGCAGTACTTTCTTCTAAAGAAAACAGGTCCACAAACTTTTTTACATGGAACAAATTTAATATTTATTCCAATTCAGAAAAAAAAACCCTCACTTTTTTGAAATTTGATTTTTCACTGAAGTGCAGAAAGAATGCACTGAAATGGAAGTGCCCCAAGGGAGGAATGAGCAGTGAAATGCCTTAAGAACAATGAACTAAAAGTTCATTGCCTTCAAGCCTTGAATATAACAAGGAGATCTTTTCCACCACCACCACAAAAAAAAGGTGTTATGTTAGGACAGTCATTACTCTCTCTATGGAGTGGTATAAGCATGCATGAAGTTGAATGTAAATTCCTTATTAATATTTATAAATTAATTTGGTTGAGATCTTTAATCTTTTGCATATTGAATATTTTCTCCACTGGGAAAGACACATATTTTTCTCATTTCTGGTCTTTATTTGTAACAGAAGGTATTATTCATTTTAAGAAAGAGTGGCAGAATTGGGCAACAATAAAAATGTTATAATTGTACTTGATGCCACACTCATCTTTTATACATATATTGTAATTTTTCAAACTGTAGTATCAGCTGCTGTGCTGAAGAATTATATCTGAAGGCATCACCAAGAGTTGGGAAAGGTTCCTTGGTACTTAGAATCATTAACTTGCAGCTAATGGAGCACAATGCCAAAGCACATTAAGTAGATTCTTTCCAACGTATCCTTCTTGTAAAACTCTTATTTATTTTTTTTCTAAAAAAGGGTCAAACATTTAATTTCAGCACAAATTATGTTTTACTTTCAGATAGTAATCAGGAGTAAGGAGCTGGAAGAGGAATACAGATTGTGTATTATATATGCAAAATGCCATTAGTGCTTGCTTAGTTGGGTTAATGTTTTGTATAGAATTTCTGAGAACTGAGTCCTTCAAAATGAAATGCTGCTACATAAAAAATCCGATGGATTCAAGTTCAAGGATGTTTATCACCAATGTACTATTCAAAACCCAGGGATATTGTTCTCTTTCTCTTTTTTGATTATGCATTTTTACAGAATTATTTTTTAAAATCTGAAAATCCAGCACAGAAGAATAGAGCTGATGACAAGAGATAATTAATTCAGAGAAGCACATACTGAAACTCATTAAAAGGCAACAGATTGGTGACATCTGTTAAAGCGTTAAATATATATCCCCAAAGCAATAATGTTGGTCTGTGATCCTTTGCTTTCCAGCCAAATGCAACAGATTTTTTATAGACGTTTAAAATAATTTTTTCTCCATTCAGATTAGTAGCAAGTAGACTAAAATGTCACGGTATTTGTTAGTAAATAGGATATACTTGTCTTCCTCATCAACTTGAGGAAGATAAAGTAGCAATATAACATGTTAAAAGTATAAATAAGCACTCCTGTTGAGCTTAAAAACAGTCACTCAAAGTCACAAATTAAGCTGCACAGAAAGTAGTCCCTCTAAGGACCCTAAGCTGAAATTAATGAATTTAACAGTAGAATTGCAAATGACATTACCACACATCAGGTATAACTTTTTGTCATAGACATTTAAGTATGACCTGCAAGTATAATCCTTACAGATCTTGCTCTGAAACATAAATCTTTATATTATCCCACTACGAATCCTTTAAGGAAGCGCCTGCACTCTCTTCCACAACAACCTTCTACAGAAACGGATGATGCGTGGGCTAGGTAAGTAGGCAGTCAGGTGGGTTGAAAACCAGCTGAGCTGCCGGCCTCAAAAATTTGTCATAAATTACAAGTTGTTCAGCTGGAGGTCAGTCCTGGTGGTGCACCCCCAGTCAGTCCTGGGATCAAACTGTCCAACATTTGATTAATGATCTCGATGATGGGGTTTAGATCCACATTCAGCTAGTTTGCAGATGATGCAATATTAGGAGGAGCTTCTGTTACACAGCATGGGTGTGCTGCCATTCTGAGAAACCTGGAGAAAGGGGCAACATAAACATCATGGAAGCCAATGGTGGGAAATGCAGTCTTACACCTGTGGAGAAACAACTCCAGGCACTGGTACAGGCTGGTGAACACATGGCTGTCAAACTGCTTCAGAGAGAAGGACGTGGGGGTCCTGGTGGACAACAAGCTGAACAGGAGGTGAAGAGCAGGTTGAGGGGGGTGGTCCTTTCCCTCTGCTCAACACTGTTAAGGCACCTGTGGAATGCTGGGCTCACTAGTACACAAGAGATACAAACTTACTGGAGTGAACTGAGCAAAGAGGTGAGTGAAGGACTTGAAGCATCTTTCCTGTGAGCAGTGGCCAAATGAGCCAGGACTGTTCAGTCTGGAGGAGAGAAGGTTCATGGAAGTCTTATCAATCTGTATAAAGACTTGATGGGAAAGGGGACAATGTTAAAAAGTTGGAGCCACACTTGTCACTAGTTGCCAGCAACAGGAGAAGAGGTAATAGGCACAAATTGAAAATCAGGAAATTCTATCTGAACATAAGACACCCATTTTCTTACTGTAAGGTTGGTCAAATGCTGTAATATTCTGTGGAGATATTAAGAATCTGACTGGCCATAGTCTTGAAAACCTGATCTAGGTGACCCTGCCTGAGCAATGGGGTTGTACTAGATGTGCCCTCCAAACTCAATTGTTATGTCAGTCTATGATTCTTTTTCAGGTGCCCAGAAATTACTATAATGCAGCACTCTAAGAAGTCACAAGGTATGATTCGGACTAAAGCACTTGTAAAATCCATCTATTATGTCATAAGGTGTGTTCTGTGGAAAGGGTGCACCCAGTTCACAAGCGTGGGGGCTAGCTTCTGGGAACTTTAGTGCAAAACAGTGTAACTTCCATGGAAAGTGTAGGGGTGCTGACTTGAACACAAAAATGTGTAGTGTACATGTAACAGAATTCTCTGTATGGTTTATTACATCTAACTAATTTTGCTGTTTTTACTTATTGTTTGTTCAATGCAATATTAATATTTTTTAAGAATAAAGAAATCAAGGACTATTGATATTTTGGGGACTTATATTTGCTAAGATTTTGGAGACTGTAAGAGAAAAATTATGTTGTAAAGTAAATACCTGGGTTATGAGAATGGCCATAAATGACCTCTGTAAAATAGTAGTGAATACTCTATCTTCCCTGGCCAAGCTGTGACACGTTCAAACAGTAACAACAGAGATTCAGGTTAAGTCATAGGAAACACTATCAGGAAGGATATGAAAAACTAGAACAGAGTATACTTTTGAGTAAAGTTCACAGAAACTCTTCAATTAAATTTGTTTTGTATGAACAGTGATGCTTGTAGCAATTTATATTTTTCAAGGACCCGAAAGGCTATCACCTCAGCTCTGCTGTGCACTGGGCATTTTTCTGATTGGTTATGATTATATTCACATAGCAGCAAGAACATAGCAAATTATATTATGGACTGTCCTTGGATTATTATTTTTTTTAAATAGCACATATAAGCAAATTAATTGCATATCATGCAAGTAAAACCTCTATTACTAATAGATTACTAACGAACAACCATATACCTACCACATTGCAGACTTTGAAATAGCTGTTCTTTGTTAAAACAGTCATTTAGGAAAAAGTAACACCAAGTTTTGCAGACTGAACATTTTACAAGCTAAAAAATAAGTCCTTCATTGTTTTCAAAATATATTCAATATAAGTACTATACATAATATTTATCCATTATTATTGATATTTTTATAGGTATGTGGATATAAGCTGTGAGCTCTATGCATTTTAATTGATAAGAAAAATTAGGATCCCACAAACATTTTTATGCAAGTAGGGAATATACTCTACAGGGGGATTTTTAAAGAGCTGTCTCTATTTGTATTACAAAAATCTAGGTTGAGATATTTCCATATAGAAGACAAATAATAGCTGTTGGTTAAAGACAAACAATAAGAACAAATTATGTATGTATAAAATGTACATATAAATGAACATATTTCAGTGTAAACACTTAAAAATCTGGTGGACATGTGTATGCATGTGCATATAAAGAAGAAATCTATAATGACAACAGATATACAATTCTTTCCACTAGGTCTACTAGGTCTAGTTAGTATTAAAATCAGACCTTTTCCCAATAGAAAACAATCATTATCAGTATTATTTATACTTATAACATCCATAAACACAACAGTATACTAATAGGGAAAAAGATCTCCCATGCAAAAGGTATTTTAGAACTGACAGTCATAGACAGATAGACAGGAAGAGTTTGGACCACATTTTTTCTATTATAAATTGTTGACAGACCCTTAAATTCACTTTTTTTTTCTTTATATTGTGTGGCAGACCACTTGAGCTGATAATATTAATTAATTGCATATCCAGAATGTTAGAAAACATCCCCCCACCACCATCTGAAATTGAAATAGTAATATTTTAAAGAACTATTATTAAATAACTGTTTTCTGGTATAATGAAGCAATTAGGTAAACTTGCTGTTTACAAAAAGCTGAGCTTTGTGGAGGAATTTGCACAGCTCTTCCGTGGAACCACAGCCTTGCCAGACATATAGATATATACAAACACATAGTATACTTTACAGCTATTGCACATAATAAAAGCAAGTCAAGACTGACTTTGAGCCTGTTTGGTGGGAGGAAGGAAGGAAGCAATATTTGCCTGGAGATCAGTGATGGCAGTGGTCCAAAAATGACACAAAGAAGTAAAAAAGGTGGCCTGAAGATTTGTACCCAAAAACAACACGAGGAACTAAGCTGCAAAAGTAGATAAAAATAGAGCAATGATTGAATGAAGTCATCTTAGGTCAAATAAAGAACATTTGGCTAGGTGACCCATGTGATGCCTACACTGGGAAGGCAATAGCATAATGCTGTGTGGCAAAGCAAATTCTGGAGAAGATGCTCCAATGTTCCTTGTGTAACATCTGCCCACAGGCCCAGCCACCATAAGGAAGCATTTTTGTTGTCAGATAATATTAATCCATAATTCTCAAGTCTACCTCCCTAACACAACCATACCCACACCAAGTCATTTTCCACCAGTGCACCAGATGCGCAGTACCTGTGCAGGAGTCTCTCTAGGAGCTCTGTGCCCATCTTGCCCTTCCACTGTCCACAGCTACCCTGGAACTTACTGTTGGCACCACTGGCAGCATGATATCCTTCCCTTCATGAAATTATTTATGGTATCCTACATTCTGATCTCCATAGAGGTTGTACCACTAAAGGCATCCTATTCAAACACTAGGATACCAAACCAATTTATTAATTTACAGAGGAGAAAGGAGCGCTCATTGATTTTTTCTTCAATTTGTATTAGGAACTGCTTTCTGATGACAGCGAACACTGCATATGGAAATACAACAGTCCAGCATCACTTCATAAGGCTGTTAGTCTTTCTGCAGATTTATTGGAGAAAGAATGGAAATACATTTGGAGGTATTCCTAAAGAGGGAAAGAAAGAGAGAGAGAGAAGGAAAAAAAAGGTGATTTTAAGACATTTTTTGGTACAGGGAGATCAGAAGAAGGCTTTGAATCTTGGCTCACTAAATTGCAGAAATCTGTATGCATTTAACAACCATCAAAAATTAAATGTAAGATAGCAAATGTCTGGAGTCACAGATTGGTACTTTGTTTTATCTTAAGTTTATATATGTTCATTGACATCTAGATCCTTGATTCCAAAAGACGATGAACTACATTTGGCATCAACGCAGATCTACTGCCAGAAAAAGGGAAATGAAACCATGTGTCACCTCTGTGATACTGGCAAAAAATAAAACATGTCTAAATATGCAAACATATGACTACTCTGCCATAGGGATATGTTGATTAAGTTAAACTTCTCTTAACACAAATAACACTGTGACATGGCAGACTATGCAGACAATTTTGCAACACCACATAAAACACATTATTTAACTCAACAGTGGCCAGATTATGCTTTAAACAATCCTAATAAAAAAAAAAAAAGACATTTCCTACTAATATTTAGTAAGGAGTTAGGTTTGTCTGGTTTTATTCATGCAAGTATTCCATGTTAAAATTTTATTGAACTGAACTCTATGTAGCAGTTAAATTGCAAAGATAAAACCTGGATTTTATGTAGCCCTGTAGCTCAGTAAATACTGTGTGGCTATTGCTAGTAACAGGCTTTGGGCTCTGTATTAACTTTGCAAGGACTCAACACCCAAGTTGGTCAGGTTTTGACTGAGCTTATCTTGGCCTTCCTGGTACTTTGTTTTGGCTTCTTAAGCAGTAACAACAGTGTTTCTAAAGACCAGGTGACTATGCCCAGTTTGTTTTACTTCATCCTTTTATGCCATAAGCAAAATTATTAGATAGTCAGGAGTGACTGGGAGTCATTGTATGCTGAACACCACATTTATTGTCTCAGCCAGCATATGGCAGTTTGAAAAAGAATGAAAACAGGCAGGTCTAGGATGCAGGAATCTTGATTCCTAGTCCTAAGAATTTGAGAATCACAAATCATAACAGTTATGTAATTAATAGTCATACAAGTCTTTGACAAAGAACAGCTTCACCTTTGTAACACCAAATATTATGCAAAACTGACAATGGAATTTACTTGTTTTCTATATTAGCTTTATTTCTATCTCATTACATGGGGACTTAGTTACCTTATAAGGTAATTTTTTATATTTACTTTGGAAAAAACTTCATTATTCACAAAGGTATTAAAAGACTCCTCTGTTTGCTATTTTCTTTATGTGTCAATGTTATCACATTTTTTATATTGTAAGAAATAGTGGAAAAATGTCTGTCTTTTTTTTTTTTTTTTTTTAGAATTTGAAATTTCATATGTCATACCTCATTTCTTTTTTAATCTTTCTGAAAACTAAATAAGCCTATTGCTTTTTCCTACCATAAATGAGAAGGTTTCTATGCTTTTCAGGATAATTATTCTCTTCCTTAAAGTCATAGCCCTGGAGGTGATGTGTGGTGATGTAAGTCGAGGCGGACTAAAAAATGCTATGTCTGCGTGGCTGGGTTCGGACAAAATGGCCTTCATTGTTTATACAAATTATTTATATATCTTGGATAGTACATGTGTCAGACTCTGATAGGCTTTTGTGTTCTTCTTGCTTGCTATTTGCTGTTGCTTTAGGTGCCCATATGCTGCGGTTCTAAGTTAAGGTTCTTCACATCCTGTTTACATACCTGACAATTTGTGGCTGTCTTAAAGGTACACGACTAAGTCTTTGAAGTCAAC
>JAVJGJ010000030.1:2477423-2492199 GCA_035590215.1 Microhierax caerulescens
GGAATCCTGTGGGCTGCTATCTATCCACCCTCCTTGTCATCCCAAGGTTTATGGCCGACAAGCTCCAGCACATCCCCACTTATTAGTCGGACCGTACTTGGAGACTTGCCCTTCAGGCCTTGTCCCACATGACTGCACAGTGATCATGAAGATACTTCTACAAGGTGTCAGAAAAATTTCTGTTTGTTTTACGTCATCATCTCTTTACAGTTATAATAAAACTAGAGCAGTTTTTTTCTTGCAATTAATCACTGGTAGCAATACTACCAAACTATTCAAGACAGCAGATGCAATAAATGTACTTTTTTCCTCTTTAGAAAAAATGTGGAGTCTTCTGTATGACTTAAGTATTATAAACAGAGGAAGTGCATTTCCTTGTAAAAGCAATGTAAATATGCAAGACTAGTGGAAAGTCATTGTCAGTGCTAACTTGAGATAATATCACTCTGTTGCGGCACCATGTAACAATCCTGTGACTGATTAATGTAACAGATAACATGGATCTAAGTGGGAATTGACTGACAACAGTCAGTTGAACAAGACAATGAAATAAAAAATATGTCCTTCTTCATAATGCCACTCTGTAGTTTAGAAACATACATTTGGAAAATTACATGTCTACATACAAAAGCATAATTTAGTCAATCTGTAGAATTTAGTTTAACTGCAATACACTCATTACATAACAATTTATGACAGTTAAGTATAGTCAAGTGCATAAACATAAAATGGAAAACACTTGGCTAGGATGAGGTTTTACAGGAAAAAAAGCAGAAAGAATGACAAAAGATCATAAGACATTGTATAAGAGATGTTTTTGCCTTCTATTTATTCCACTAGGCTTTTGTCTTAAGAAAAGCAAATGTATTAAAGTAATAATATTCTCACCCTTCCTTCCCTTTCCTTTTGTATACACTTCATACAGCAACATTTCTGAACTGCACAAAAAAAGAAGCATGGATTTTGGGAGGGAGGGAAATACGTAAAGCACTCAAAAACATATTTGCTAGCTAATGGACTAGAAATTTCTAGTCAAACATGCAGTAATACATACACACAGTTATGTGCCATTGGGAAGATCATGTATGATATGTATAGTACTTTAACATCTTGCTTTTTTGGCACATTTCATCCATATGATTTATAAAAAAATGAAATAATTGCAAATGAAATAATTTATGATTTCATTAAGATGTTAATTTCATTAAATGTTCGTTACTTCTCCCTCCACCCCTGAAAAAAATGCAATTAAATGAAATTGTTGGTACCAAATTCTCACCCTACATAAAATATTATTAGAGTTCAAGAAGCAGCAATGACTATACCACATAAAATACTCTAAAAAATATACCTTGATACACTTGCTGTCACTTCTGGTCCATAAAATATGAATCCACTTTGTGCCTATGAGCTAATAGAAGCGGTGAGGACTTTTAAGCTAGCTTTTTTACTCTTATTACTTAATAGACATTCTACATATATATCCGCATTCAGCAGGCAAAGTACATTTCAGCTCTGAACTCTCATGCTTTGGGATTATGTACTTCATTATATCTTTAAAGCCCTTCTATGCTATTATTCTCCTAATGCTAAATGCACAATGAACATCCAATTCTGTGTCTTTTTGCCAAGTGCCTTCTCTCTCCTCTTTCAAATAATTCATTAAACCCACATCTTCCAGGAATCCTTCCTACTTTGTTTTTTTCTAATCACTAATCTCTTCATGCTTTTCACTATTTTAAATCCTGTTCAAATCCCCATTCCCTCCCTAGCATTAGATGAAGTAGACTTCTTGTAGCTTTGATTAAGGATAAAATGTAAATCCCTCGCCATGCCTTTCTTTAAAAAACCAGTAAAAAAAAAAAAAAAAAAAAAAAAAAAAAGAGGAAAACCCCCCCAAATTTTTTTTCTCATAAAACTTGCAAAGTGAAAATATTTGGTCAGAAGAGTTCAGGTAGATAGAATGACCCTTGCTGATGCCTTCCCCAGCCATGGTTTCACAGGGGAAATATTTATTCTTAGCATAATATTTATTATCTATCAAACAATGAGTGAGTTGGCATTGCAAATTATTCAAGAAGTCCATTAATTGGAGCAGTATATTGGTTTACTTCCTTGTTATATGCCCAGGTTTTTCCATGCACGTACCCATCATTACAGCCAAAATTGTGTTACAACTCAAAATTTTGTTACAAGCAAAATGGTACAAATTTTATTTGTAGACAAAAAAAAAAAAAAAAATTAGCCCAATTAATGTTCAGACTGTCTAAACAAAATTCAGCAGCTTTTATTTGTAGTTCAATTACAATACTATATATTAGTTATTAGTACAATTAAAGCTTATATACAGAGACTTCCTGGTGTCTACCTCTTTTCTCTGTGTTACGGTCACCCTTCCAGCACTCCTTAGAGCCCAAGGGCCACCATTTCCATCTTCCTCTAGGAGGATCAGTAGGACAGGACACAGAGGTTATGAGTAATCAGTTGCAAACTCTTCTCTGGGAGGAAGTATGATGGTGGTGGTGGTGGTTTCTTCCTCCTCACCTATGGGTATACTTGGATTAAGACTTTTTTTTAAATATTCTGCTTCCTTTTCATTGACTTGCAGCTAAAGTTTGAAAGTTGCAAAGTAGTCTCCCTCAGTCCAATTAACCCAGGAGGCTATTATTTATTACTCCGTAACAACCTAGTTTTGCCTGACTGTTATTGTATATGGTATTGGCAGAGCTGAAATAACTAGTTAGGAAATAGCTGCTTGACCCTACACAAATGTTACTGCAGCTAAAAAATACTAAAACCAGCTCAGTTGGAGGCAAGCCCAGACAAGCCCAACATCTGCATTGTCAGGTCAATACAAAACCTGTTACTTCTTACTAGTCAGAGAAAAAATCAGAATCACCAGGCTATGTCCTATCCACTTGCCAATCATATAATGATGGAAAAAAGAGGATTTACACACCACTCTCGACAATAGTTAGTAATAGGATGGCTAAATTTGGATCTATGTCTATTTTGCTTGTATACATGATCCTCTGGTATCTAGGACACATCTTCCCAACCATATATGAGGGATACAGTAACTTTGAAGGTGTCACGTCCTTACTGTGTGCCTCTCATTTCTTCCAGAGGATTCTCCTTTCCACAGCAATTCGGGAGGGAGACAGCTATACTTTGCATTGGAACATTTATCAGGTGAGTAGTTCAAGTAAGCATGGTCCTGTTCCACTGCAGTTCTGTTCCTTGACAAGCTGAAGTCAGTGGCATTGACTAAAGAAGTCCACGTCCCTCATACATTATTGTATCACTGAGCCAAACGTAAGGACATCAGGTCCAACAGTGAAATGCAAGAAAACAGTATTAAATAAAAGTTGTAACAAGCTGGGCATGTTTGAGCCTCAATTATGGAACAGAGGCAGGAAAAATGGGACAGATTACTATAACATCTCTAAAATACTGTGACTGTAAAATTACAAATATCATCGACTTTTAACACAGACTGGGAATTCATGTCATCACTTACACACTGAAAAAGTGTTACTTCTTCCACTAGATACTGTTCCTTCTTCCTTCATGCTGCTCTCATTTGAATAATCTTGTTCACCTGCAGCCCTCTTTTTGTTTCAATCTCCTCAATGCAGGGCACTGGCAATCTCTCCCCACTTCTGGTGATGTAATCACCCTGAACTATCTTTTACGGCAAGTTCAACAACAAGGTTATTGTTTGCATATTTGGTGGATTTGATGCTATAATAATGCTAAATACTACTCAAAAATATGATTTTTTTTAGCATACTTCAGTCTGTTATATAGGACAACCTTCATTTCAAATGACAGTGTATTTTAATTTCCATACCCTTATGTATATCCACAAATAATTACTAAATTGCCATCAGTGGCCAGAGAAAAAGGCAGCACATATTGTTGACAATAACTTCATAATTTACAAGTTTTCTCTTTAGGAACTCCTTAAGCTTCTCTTAGCATTTTATACTGCATAGGAAACGTTTAGTATAACTCATTTCTTGGATTTTTTTTTCTAAATTTCTAAAATTTCTTATATCTTACATGTTCCTATGAGAAATCACAAAGCCTGTGTGTTTAGTGATGTTTCCAATCTGTCCTAGCTACAACTGAACATCATCAAAATCACAGTTGTGTTTCTTAAAATGTTCCCTGATAATTTCTTTCCTTTGGTTTTGTACCACTTAAATTTTATTGCTGTTAATATTTTTGTACAAGCCTATTAAGAAAGAGAAAATTGCTCTGTTTGTGACCCCAGGACCTACGATATTCTATTAGTGACCTACATTATTATTATCAAATCACTTCAAAAGCTGAATATTGCAAAGCTTTACTATATAACATAGTACGTTTTAGAAGCTTCTTTTGCCACTGAAGCTCCATAAGCGGCTCTATACAGAAATCACTGGTGGGGGTCCTTGGGGCACCTCTGACTGATTACTCTGTCTGCTTCACAGCAGTTGTCAGATCTACTCCTGAGGTCAATGGATGGACCCAGGAATCTCCTGGACATGGTTCGTTTTGTGTCACTGGTAAATCTGAAGCCTACATAATGCCAGATAGCTTTAAATAAGTAAATTTGTATTGAACACAACCTCCACGTGTGAAATACCTATTGAACCCTTCAGAGTATTAGACTTTGGTAATTACAGGTTCTCACATCTGGTAGCATTTTGCGCTTTTCATTTTTTCCTTTTACAGTACCCCATCAGAACTGATCTGGCTGCTCAACCTTCTTCTAACTCTTCTTATCGTCAATCTCTTGGGATATTTCATTTGAAATAATGATTATATACAAATTCTTGGTAAAAATGTCCTGGTCTACTATGATTGTCTATTAAATTCAAACTCAGCATTTTTATTTCTTAATTCTTCTTCTAGGATAATGGTTATTACTGCTAATCATAGGGGAAACATCAAGCAGTGCAAACCAAGTATTAGCATTAGCATCATTGTATCTAGCCATCAGCTGAGGTCAAAACCATTTTCTGGTATCTGCCAATCTTTCACAGTTCCATTCATTGTTGAAAGACAAATTTAATTGCTCATCTTTTTCAACTTATGACCTTTCCTAGCACGTACATTTGAATTCTTCAATGCACTTTTTGCATCACTATACAATCATAACAAAAACCTTAATCAGGAGCTCATTACTACATAATAACTATTAATTTGAAAAATACAAACATATTAACAATCCCAGATCTTGCCAAACAACACCCTTGTCAGAGAACAAAACTTAACGGAGAAGGCATCTACAGTTGTACAAAATAAATATATTTTCTTGCTCTTAAAGATTTTCCTTAGAAATGTTTGAAGTATTTCTTCTTTTCTTGGGAATAAGCTGTTCAACAAACAAAATTTTCTGCCAGGAGCCAGGGAGCCAAATTTCCATTCCTCTGCCATTTTCCTGTGGTATCATCTGAATAAGTAATTTCACTCTGTTTCATTTAAGGAAGAAAAAACTAGTTCAGTTTAAGGCTGAGAACAGAGTATGAAGGAATCAAGGAATTCAAGAACTAGAAAAAGACAGACCTAATTTTTCAGTGCAGGGATGAATTTGGGGACAAGTCACATGCTGGAAGTTGCAGAATTTTTATTGTATCATGTTTCTGGATGTGGCTGATAATTTTAGCTTTTTGTTCTGTACAGAGGGCTCAACCACAATTCTTCCTTTGCTCCTGAGAGTACAAAGGGAAAAATCTTTCCCACTTTTTCCTGAATATGGTATATTTCTTTATTTCATACTGCCTCTGATATTCTTGATAGCACATTGAGCAAGAAGCTAAAATAATATTTTTCTTTGTTGATTCATCTCAGTGGAAGAACATCTAGTATGGCCTGCAATTGAGATACAGGGCAGGCTAAAGAGGGCTATGCAGAGCAGTCTCATTAGGTACTGACACATTCTGGCCATTATCTTTTGCTTCCTTTCTACACTAAGGATCGCATGAGCAATAATCATAATTCTGTTGGGTTTGTTGCATGTGAGCCAATACTTAAATGCAAAACCTGCATCACAATGTTGTTATTTTTCTGTCTGGCTCTGGAAATTACTTTCTTATTAAAAAAAGGAATTGCCTTGTTAATTGGACAGGAACAGGCCTCAAAACCAAACCTGAATGATCAATTTAATGTCCCAGCTTTACCCATTTTCCTCATTGTTTAATATTAAAGCTATTTGTGTGGAAGGAAAGAAAGCGTTTCCATCTCCATTGAATCCTGCTTTTCCTACTACAAAATCTTGCAAGAAAAAACAGTTTTTCTATGGGCAGTATCAGTCTGTTTGCATAAGAAAAATGAAAATAAAAAGGGAGATAATGGTAGCAGTTTGGCAAAAAAAAAAAATCTGTAACTGTGCAGAAGATAAGGGTCTGAAGCCTTTCTCTGAACACCCCTCAGGTAGGTGATGTCTTGACTACATCTGCCCCAGTCTAACACATTAGAAGACACTAGTGGGGAAAATGATAAAGCAGAGATAACTGCAATGGTGATGCTTGCCCAACCAAATTGGAAAGAAACAGATACAGACAACTGTTAATAATTTTAAACCCTTGTAACACTGTTGAGGGAGGACATCAGACAGTGATATTGATTCAGATAGAAAGCTGGTGACATAATGAAATAGTGAAAACAGTAAATTCTGTTGGGGAATATCCATACATGGATTTCTGACATTGTTTTAGTGTCTGGCCTGCAATGGGACTGTTCTGTTCAGGGGCCAGGCCACAAGCTAGGATTGGACACACTGAGCAGCTGGATGTGAATGCCTGGTCCCCTGGGTCCATGATGCTGGTCCTAACTTGTCTGGAGCAGTAGAGCCTGGAGCTATGTGTGAACTGTGTGAATGTTGAGGAATAGACATCTCAGAATAGAAATTGTTAGGCACCTGCAGTAACCCATCCTATTCCACAAATAAACTCTAAATGAGTAGCTCTTACATCAGTTTCCACCGTGACAAAACTAAAGATCCTTGTTTAAACAGTGATGAGTGATAATTAAGGAGAAGGGATATTAAAAATATGTGTTAATGTTGAAAGGATTAAGTAGTTATGTACAAAAGTTGAAAATTTTAACCACGGTGAATATCTCTTTTAGAAGGGTAACGGAGGCACTGCTGTGCAAGTACAATCTCCGAGTTCATAGTCTGTGGTGTCTGCTGCAAACTTTATCTTGACCATCTGCCACCACGAACCGGACTACGACTGGCACTTCAGCTTGAAGGGAAACATACTCCAGACCTACGATTACCCCTGGATAGCAAGCACCTAAAAGTTTACCTGCACACAATTAATTTGTAATTGTTTACCTCTGAGGAAAATGAGATAAAGAATTATGGTTTTGTTTTAGAAGATCGCTGAATTAGCTCTAGACAAACCAGTGAAACAAATCCAGATTATATTGAACCAGAAGGTTCTTTCCTAGCAGCAGTATTTGGCAGCTACCTTGGAGGGCAGGTAGAACAGACTTTCTTTCTGCTAACTCTGCTCCAGGGTCTTACCTCTAGGAACATCAGAAATTCTTCAAACAGCGTGATAATATTTCACCATTGTCTTGGTTGCATTTTCTGTGATTGGGCTCTGAAATTCAACAGTATAAGGTTCCTTCATTCCATAATTAGCACGCTATGTCTAGCTTATATAACATTTTCCTACTCACCTTGTAAAAGACTGCATTAATCTTTCAGCATGAGAGGTATTTACTGCACCTGTATTTTATTTAATTTATTACCTATCATGCAGTTGTATCAATTCTATTCGCAATACTGTGGTATTTTAACCACACAGATAACAGATGTGGCTTCTAGATTACTATTTTTTTAGTTACTTACCTTTGTTGGCTTCTTTCTGTCAGCTATAGGTGCTAATTTGTCACAACAGAATTGACAATTTTTTGATGGGACATTTGTCTGGTTCTTGGGAGATTTGGGGGATTTTTTTGTTGTTGTTGTTCTTTTTTCCTTAAAATGTAAATGTTTTAAAGACAAAAAAAAGTGTTCACAAACCTTTTGGAAAGAGATGGCCTGACAGGAACTGAAACTCAGCAGCTTCCTTCAGGGAAGATGTATGTCATATGCATTCCTCCTTGTGAGGTTATCTGTGTTATAATGTATAGTGGAAAAAAAGGAAATAAAATTATTTTTCTTTCAATGTGGGTTTAATTAGTAGGGAAAAAAAAAAAAAAAGATCCTGAAACACATTAATTCTTTCTACATAATGAATATAAAGGAAAAAAAAAATATCAGATAGGAGTTGACTAAGAACCCATCCAATTATTGTTATGTTACGATTTCATTTCTATTGTTTTTCCTACAACATATTGTTTACAGGTTTTCCATTTATGTGTTTATTTGGGTGCTGGGTATTAGTTGAGACAAAAGGTGAATTGGGATGAAAATTATAGCATGAGACTACATTGCTTCCACAAAAGCAGCAAATTGAAATATTACAGTTTTATGCTTTTACAGGCTCTGTTCTTTTAGGATTACTTCCCCTGGACAGAAATAAGGCAGTTCCTCAACTAATGAAAAAGATTCACTTTATAGGTGTGGCAAACCCTGAAGAATTGCACACCACATTTTAAATTTTCTTTGCTTAAACTTCTTGAAAAATATCAACATCACATCTGATAAGATACTACAGTCTGTTTTTGTCATCTAGGGAAAAAACCCCTCTGTACATTTTTTTGTTTTTTTCTGGAAATAAAGTATTTGTGGTGAAAATAAACCATGATATTTTTCATTGTTTTATTTCTCCATATTTTGAATGGCATTTTGGGGCTGAATTAACATAAAAACTTCATGAACGACTACTGGAATATATTGTGTCTTGTTCACTAAGGTACTTATTTTCCCAAAAGGATGTCCTGACATTTATAATCAAACAAAGCTTTAAACAATCAAGAAAACAAAAACCTAAGAACAAAAAGTAAGGTTTTCCTAATGGAGATTGTTACCTTTAAGTGGAGGCAGTAGAGATTTAAAATTCACAAATCCATACTGATGCCCTAAAAGTTTATTGTAAAAGAAAAGGAATAGGAGGTAGGAAACAATGAGGATTGAGAGGTTTGATTGTATTTAATTTTGTTTTGGCACATTTGGAATACAGAAAACATATTAGATGTCTAAAGCATACAAGAATAAATTCCAGTTAAGAGAAGATCAGAAAGAGAGAAAATAGCATACAAACCTCCAATCTAGATGACGACATTTTATTATTTTTATTTTATTTATGGGGTATTTTGTTGTTGGGTTTTGGTGTTGGTTTGGTTTTGGTTTTGGGTTTTTTTTTCCTTTTTTTCTTTTTTAAGCACAGCCCTTGAAGGAATATCTTACAGTCTGTGCTACTTTTCAAATAAGTGAACTTCTGTATTTGAACTTAATACTTTATCATGCTAGCATGAGCAAACAGATAATTTTGAATGGTGTAGAAGTATGAGCAAACAATTCCTAAATAATTACTGCCAAGTCCACTTCGCTGACAAATGTTAATCTTGACCAAAGAGATGTGATTAAGAAAAGACAATTAAAAAATCCAGCAATGGAGGTTAATATTAATAGGGAAAATACCAATATAGTTGTTAAAACTGCTGAAGCTTTTTAAGCACTGGGGAGGGGGGGGGGGCTGGGAGGGTAATCCCAGAAAGAATATGCCATTTTAACAACTGTCATGAGTGAGTGGCTACACAGGATTTTCAATATCAATAATATAATTCTATATCTAGGTCAAGATTTCCGTTTTAGTGCAACGGCTGTTAAGGAGAGAGGTGTGTGCCTACTGCCCTCGTAGATGTACCCCTACTCATGTATCAGGGGCAATATTTCCGCAAAGCTGTGGAGGGGGAGCAGAAGCAGGCATGAACCAGCAGGATCAACCTGCTCCTCCTCATGCCCTTTGTCTGTGCCAACAGGATCAAGGAGATACTCCCACAGCCTTGACCTTCACACCCAGAGCCGTGTAGTCACTTCTGATGCACTCGAGGACCTTCCACCGGCAGAAGCCTCTACAGAAACAGAGGTAGAGAAGGAGATTTACATGTGTTACCAAAAGCAGGGAGTTTCCACCCTCCCATATCTCAGGAGTTGTCACTTCTCATCTGTCCTGCCTTCCTCTGTCTTAGTAAGACATGGTTCAGGTTCCCAGCCCTGTTGTATTTCTGCAAAGACCCTGTTGGCCTTCTTGTTCATCCTCTCCAGTGATCACCACTTCTCACAGCTCCTTCACCTGCTGCCTCAGGACCCCGGTTAGAGCACACCTCCCATGGATGGGGCCAGCAGTGTCCCCAGTGATGCTAACCAGCACACCCTGAGCCCAGGACTGGGACATCCACCTTCTCTCTCGGGAACTCTTGTTTCAAGGTCAGTGATGTGCTAAGGACACTGCATCTCCAGCTCACATTGGTCACAACACGTGGCACATCCCTGTGCTACGCAGCCTGCAGTGGAGCAGGTGAGGCTCTTCCTACCCAGCCAGCAATCAGCAAGGCTCTCCTCTTGCTCGGCACACTGCAGGAGCAAGCCCTCACCCCCAGCCTGCAAACCTGCAACAACTGCTGCGGCTCTGAGTGCTGCTCCCACGCTTAATAATCAGACTTGATCAGATCTTTCCACAACATTGCAAGTGAGATACCTATGATATTAATCAATGTTTAACAAAAGCAAAATGTGCTGCTCACTGAATATGAATACTTGAACAGGAAGGTTTAGCATTTGTTTAGTGAGCTTAATTAAAAAGCCCTGCTGCACGTGAGTAGAGTCCTTTTGAGGAACTGAACTCCTTGATAAAAAAATAAACTGTTTTCCCTCACTTAGAGCTTCCTTTTCTTTGCTAATGATGAGTGGTTTCAAAGATCAAAAGGTAAATTCTCATCTGCTTTCTTAATTTAAAAGCTATTTTAACTTTCTTATAAGCCTGGGAGTTTTGGAAGTATTCATTTTTTTTTTTGTCTCAATAGTCGGTGAACAAACTTTAGGTAATTAACCAAAGTCAGATATCTCAGGAACAGCCACAGTCTTTTCATTTAGCAAGGGAGCGTGAAAATTTACATAGGAAAGACTGCATCCACTAATGAGTAAGCTGCTTTTTCTACTGTTTAACACAACTTATTCATTTCAATGAAGGTCAAGGTTGAAGGAGGAAGGTGTAATGAATTCACATTGAAACATTTAGAATTAGAAAAAATAGAAAACATCATCAATAATCAAATGATGTGGAACCAAACTCTTCTGATGGGAACTACATTTGACAACATTTTTCCATAGCTGTAGTTAAGAAAGATCTTAAACTTCTCTAAACAAAGACCAACTGATTACACATAGTAAAAAGTTTCTGAGTCTTTCTTACTGTGCAGTTTCTAGTATTATTTGCATGTCATGTTTTGTATAAATACAAACCCTACACCTGTCTATGCCAGGTCTGTGATAGGCAACAAAACCAAACAAAACCAAAAAAATCCTTTCATGTCATGTGAATGAATTGCCCCATAGTGTCAGCTGTCTGACTTTTGTTTGAGGAATATAGTTATAGGATATCAATGTCCAGGATTAAAGGGAGCAATGTACTTGGTATTAAAAAAATTCCAAAAAGTTATGGGGTAAATGAGAAACTAAACCCCAGTAAGATTTATATTGACAAAGGGTTTTACCATGAGTTTACACAAACAGACATGGTTGTAATTTCTATATCTCGTTAAGAATGTTTTAAAAAAGCCTTTTTAGAGATACAGATGACTTCTCTAAGGTGAAAGAAAATAAAAAATCTGAAACTCTAAATTATACAAATTGAAAAACTGCAAAATAAACTACCCTTTAAAACGTTCTAAGTACTGACACACATATTACTCTAAAGTCATAATAAAATAATAAAAAATAGTATAGCACTACAGTAAAATAAATTAATTTAAATCTATATGAGTACCCTATATTTCAAAATTATTGAGAGAACTTTTAGATTTATCAAAGCTTACATTTTCCCCAGTGATGGGTAAGTAACTATTTGTTTTTACATTATGGAGTCTTGCTATGAGGAAAAAAAACCCTTTGAATTCTCAAATTTTCCTGGAATGGAAAATTATTTTAGCTGAGCTTAATCGGTTTTCCTTTTTTAGCTTAAGCTGCTAGCAGCAGCTTACTTTTTCTTTTCATTAGGAAAAAGAATATGACAGTCAGGTATTTGGCATGAGTCCATTCAATTAAAAACATTGTACAAAACTTCTATTTATCTTAACACCAGAATAAAATAATAGTTCTATGCAAAATTTGAAGTCTTTTCCAAAGTCCTTGTTATGCCATCATTTACCTGTATGGAAGCTGACTAGGAAACCAAGAGGATTTTATTACCCACTGGTCAAGTTTAAACTTGCTTCATGTCAACCAACACCCTCACGAAAGGCCAGGGAGACTCAAAGTCACAGGCTCAGACCTCGGTCCAAAGCCAACTAAAGACAGAATATTTTCTGTCTCTGTAGCGGACCTGGAAAATACTTCCTATAATAGTACCAAGGGAGACTCTAAATGTCTAGTATTTTACACAATGTTTTATCCTAGAAAGCAGTATTCGTGCAGGTGAATCTAGAGATGATGGACAGGTCTGTGGCTTCACTTTCTACATAGCTGCATCTTGGCAGCTACAAACTCACAGGGATGCCTTTTCCCAAAGAACTTATATAGGACATACAAGCTGCACTAAAACCAAGAGTAATCATTACTACTATTTTTGCTGCTATCAAAGTGTGGCCTAGTTAAATTTATTCAGGAATTTCATCCAAGCTGGACTCTGAACCAAGAGTATAATTTTTCACTTTTTACCACATCAGTGTACCCCTCCTTCCCTAACAGTTATTTCATATGACAGAGACTATTTTGGAGATATTCAGATTACTGGAAATCAGTAATGACTCCCAGCTTTATTGATTACAGCAGTAGTACCTTTTATATATACATATATTTTTTTTTTCCTCTCAGGAAGCTAACTATCCTCTCAGAGCATGTTCACATTAATTTCTGTATTTTATTGTCAGGGTCCTTTCTTGCTGATGAATGTTTCTTACCTTGTAAGCTTCCTGAGCAAAAAGGCTAAATAAATAGTGATGGATATATTCTCTTGGTGCTATCTTCAGTCTCAAAGTTGTACTGAGGAGTAGGAAATTTCAGACATAGACAGCTAATCTCTTCCTGCCCCCTTAAGGACAACCAAAATTAGACCAGTCAAGGTCTGATTTATATTTGATTCAAAATGATGAATCATAATGCAGACAGCTCTAACCCTATACAGCCCCAGCTGCAGTTAGGAGAGCCTCCTTTACCAATCAAAACAGAACATTTTAGCCCATTGTGCTGAAAACAATGGAATTATTAACCACCTTTCACTGGCTGGTTTTGGCCGCAATAGCTGTTCCTCAGGACCGGAGCAAGCCATGAAGGAGTGTTGGGAAGGCAACACCTTCAGGCAGTCAGGCCAATTACTGTATGTGTCACTTGGAAGATATACTTGATTTTCTTGGTCACATAGCTGAAAAATACTGATTTATCTTTATATTATTCGAGTGTATCACAAATGCCACCCAGCGTGACAGTATCTTCCTTCTCATACCATAGCAAGAGATCTGTAAAAATCCATGGACTTCAGACCACCCACAGGACACAGATGTTCACTCCTCGTAGGCCAGATTACAAGCAGCATCTACAGGCAGATTGTACAAATTCTGACACAGCGCTAGTCCCAAAAATAGCACCTTCTTTTTTTTTTTTTTCGTGTGAAAGATATCTCTTAATGCCTTCTATCAATCTGCTGCCTAATAATTTTTCTTAATGTTCCCATTCTTGTATTAAGACAATTGCATTTTTCTCTGTTTTTTATCTAACTTCTTTAATCCTATTCCTCTTCCCTCTCCCTTTTTTTTTTTTTTTCTTTTTTCTAGCTGAAAAGGTTAGTTTCTTTGATTCATCTCTATGGAAATCATTTGGTATCATTGTCAACTCCTATCATTCTTCACTTCTAGTTTTACTGCCGCTTTCCAAGAAGGGAAATCACTGAATTTCAGATTCCTGTGTTAGCATCATGGCATAACTCTCCAGTTATGCAGGCAAATGACTATGTCCTGGCCTGAGTTTTAGCTGCCTGAGCAGACCATGGGAAGCTACTGCAGCTGATGTAAAAATTGCTGGGTACATCAGATAAGAGGGAGAGAAGCTCACAGGAGTTGCAAAGACCACCATGGATGGTCAGGTATCCCAGGTGGTGGAGGAGGGCTCTGTATGGGAGTGACAGACAAGTTCACAGGTAACTTAGGGGGAGCATTGGGAACCCTTCAGGGGTACAATCTTGCAAGGCCAACAGCTCCTGGGTAATTGTCCCCGTCACACTGTACAAGGCCAAGATGACCTTACTAAGAGCATCGTTAATACCAAATGTCAATGTACCAAAACTGAGATCAAATGGGAAAAAGTAGTTAGGGGCATGATGCAGGAGACAGAGGTGGAGAAAGGGAGAGAGGAAAATCAATGAGAGGAAGACACAGCATGGGTAAATGGAGAGAAGAGGGATGGGAGGGGCTCGTGCCATGTGGGCAGGCACAGGTCAACATGCTCGTCTGGCTGAGCCCTACACCTCGTCACTGCCATCCGCCCTGCCTTCTCGTTAAATCCCATCCCTAATACTATATATATCTATCTATATCTTTATCTATATCTATATCTATATATCTATATCTATATCTATATCTATATCTATATCTATATCTATATCTATATCTATAT
>JAVJGJ010000030.1:2523019-2568483 GCA_035590215.1 Microhierax caerulescens
AGAGTTTTTTTTTTATATATATATATATATATATATATATATATATATATATATATATATATATATATTTACATAAACTTATTTATAAAAATTATAAAAATAATTTAATAACAAATAATATTAAATAAATAAATAATAAAAAAGTTACGTAAATATATATATATGTATGTATAAATATCAGTTGAATACTGTTGGTAAAACAGTGTAGATAATGACATATGACATCAGTTCACAGTGATACACAAATGGACAAGAATGGCTCCCCCTTGTTCTGTAAAAAAACCCAAACAACAACAACAACAACAAAAAAAAACCCACAACCAAATAAATCAGCATGAGAAAAAGATAAATTTAATACAGAGAAGAATACATATGGGCCATAGGATTTTATTCTTTTTTTTAATAAACTGTACTTGGTGATTTGTCAAGTAATCTACAAGCTTGCTGAAGCTCACTATTAACTTGTAATACGCAAATGTCCTCAAATGCTTCCTTTTCAAACCTTTATTCCTAATTCAGGCCTATGAGGACTCTTAAAAAAAATATGTGAGAAGAGGCCTGCTTTCTTGAAAAAAAAATAAAAATAGCAGAAATACAATAAATACTGAAATGTTAGTTCATATTCATTGCTATACTTCTGCCACCAAAGGATAAACATCTAAGCAAAGGTTTGATGATAAGCAAGAATCATTTATTTCATCTTTTTAACAGGAATAACAAAGATCCTTAAGTATATCATACACTAGGCAAAAGGGTACTTTATTTTAAATTACTTGGATACAGTTTTGTTTGTTTTTTCTATAAATATGGTGTTAGCAATGTGCATATATAATATGGTCTGTCATGTTCTGCAGGAGCAGAGATACATATTGACAATGTATGACAAAACAATGGTAAAAAATATTATGAATTTATGGAAAAGAAAATATATTACCATTGTTCTGCAAAAAAAACCCCAAACAAACCTTTTTCAGTAGAAACCCAGAACAATTTTCTTGGTGGGAACTTAGCAAATCTGCAGGGTGCTTGAGCACTTGCTGCTTTTAAGTATCAATCAACGTACTTAAATATTTTTTCAGAGCAACGATGGATTAGAATACGAATTAAATTGACTATATTGGAAGCAATACAAGCGAGCAGTTGCATTACATCGGAGTAAGTAACTCATAGAATTTCTGCTACTTTTCTGAGTGCAGTTTATTTTTTAAGCTACGTGGCAGCTGGCACAGCTGGCCAGAACTGCGCCTTGGCTGTGTGTCCACTCTGCCAACCACTACAGCAGCAAGGGCAGATAAGCCTTTTCAGTGTTTCTGAAAATACCATTACCACAGCATCTGAGCATTTCAGAATTATTAATGTTTCTTTACCTCAGAATCAATATTGATCTCTGTTTGAAAGTAAAGAATAGTAAGAATAGCAAGAAGATAAGCCTAGACAGAAAATTTATGAAGATAAAATGTTATGACACTTATAAGTGATATAGGGACTTAAGCAAACTAATTTCTAATGATGCTTAAATTCTGGAGTCATACATGATAATAGGATTTAGATGGCTGTATTGTTCAGGTGGCTTCAAAAGCTGCAGGGTTCTTCATAATCTTGCGGATGCTCAGAAAAAGGGAAGTTGAAGAGGGAACTGAATCATTGTTTACAAGGCTAAAGGACTCGCTACTGCAGCACATCACATATGATTTGTTGAAGCAAGCAGCACTGCTCTTTTTATTTTGTCTTTTTTTTTTTTTCAGATAAATGATCTAACTGCTGCAGCATCCTTTTTTTAAATTATTTAGTAGCCCCTGTTCAATTCTAATCAATGAGAATGTCTTAGTATTTTTAACCAGATGCATGTGAAAGAATGGGGAAGTTCGAGTTCATCCCAAGGAATCTGAACGTGGCAAAATGAAATAGTCTGACGCAGTTATAGGTGAGGAGCAGTAATTTAAATACATCATATTCAGGAGCCATTTTCTTCAGCTTGAAGGAAACAAACAAGAAAACCAAAATATTCCAGGAGAAGTTTTTAAGTGTAAAATCCAATGGCAGGTTCTCATAGAAGGTTTATATATATCTATATATATGTACACACACACATATATATAAAGCTTAGCTATTTCAGTATTTAATTTTTTTATAATGTACTCTAATCTTACATGAAATTACTGTTCATATTTAACTCATTGGAAGTGCTGACTCTTTCAGCTGGAGTACTGACTGGTTTTTTTTTCAATCTTACAAGATTAAAATAAAAAAAATAACCTAATGAAACATCTAAATATCTTTTCTTGATGGTTACTAGCTTGAAGCATAGTACCATATATTTTTTTAATAGATTTTTTTTAATAGATAAGCAAGATGGCAAGATTTTATTGGTGTTAAAATAAGAGTTTAACCACTTACCTGGCCTTTCAAGACCAGTACATTAACCATCAGAACCTTCTTTTGTTCCTTCACTACTGAAGGATGGTAAAAATGTTACGTTCTCCAAACTCAACTATTTTTGATTCAGTTCTGTTTCCATCCCCAGGCAAATGATGGCTGGGTGCTTTCTGGACGTGTTATACTTCCATGACAAGTAGGACCATGGTATCCACTGTCACAGGTACATCTGGCCTGTGAACATGGGTGTAAGTGCTACTACAAACAATTTGGCTGCAACACCCTTAACCTTCTGTTTCACTCCTGAGTGCTTACAGACCTACAACTCATATGACATAGAATTCAAAATCTGAACCAATCCAAATTAATTAATGAGAAACTAAAAAATATTTCTGAAAGGAAATAATGAAAACATTTCACTTTTTTATGTTAATTAAAAACTTTTCATTTTAGCAGGATTAAATGCAAAGTGTTTTTCTTTTCAGGACAAAGAAACAGGGATGAAGAGAAAAAAGAGAAACCAGGCATGATCTTAGTCATATCACCTGTTAGGTAATATTTATCTTCAGCTTATGGTATGAAATTTAGTTTTAAATGTCCTTCAGAGGAAATGAGATTAGCACTCATTTCTATAACCTCATTAGGCACATAATGAGATTACTTTTTCTATTTCCACAAGCTAAGGAATTATGTCTGTCTTTTGCATATGTTCTTTGAGTTCTTGTTTGCAAAACAAATAGGAAGTAAAATCTAGATGTTTTCCAACTACGTAAATTTACTTTTTAATTATGGAGGAAGAGAAGTTCTTTAAATACCTTGATGTCAAAGTTATTAAATAAATATAGGCTCACCCTGAAGAAGGTGAGTTACTAGCAATCTAGCAATGAAAAGTAATCCATGCATTTGTATTTAAACAGAAATTGATTAAGAGGACATTTTCTGAAATAAATGTACAGTAAAGCAGGTCTCCGAACAAGAAAAAGACAAGTATGACAAGAAAAACAAAAGCAGCATAACTCAGTCACTGTGATATAAACCCCCACCCATTTATTGCAGTTTAGTACGAGCCTGGGAGGGCAGAAATTCCAATTAAAATTCTTTGTGTACTTTTATTATAAGGTATTACTTTTATTTCAATTACCTTTATTAAAATCACCCATATACAAATCTTACTTTAAAATATTTTTTTTTGTTTCACAAGTATGGGTTTAGAATGGACTTAGTTGAAAGGACAGATGAGTTTTGTGAACTCATAAAAAAAGTGTAAAACTGTGGGGTCTGCATATCTCTAGAAACTGAGATAGATAATGTGGAAGTAAAACAGCACTATCTTTGCTTCGTATCAGCTGAAGACACAGCACAATTAATTGCCTCTAAAACCTCTCATGTAAGTCTACTGCGTTAATGAGAATGTATTTTTTTATGCACTTGTCAGCTTCCACTTTTCATTTTTTTCCTGCATATTTGCTGCAAAGCACCTGAAAAACCTGCACAAATTATATTCATCAAATGCAGCCACTGACCAGAATATAGCATTCTAATTAATACTGATTAATTGGGTTTCTGTTTGCTCTCTAACCCTTTGCCAAGGAACTAGTAATCCTCCTAACAATCCTCCAATAGCCATGTCCTACCAATTCTTCTTCTATGAAGAATGGCAGTGCGGGATTTCATTTCAGCATTCAAAATAAAATGAACCTAAAAATCATCCAGAAGAGATCTTTCTAACCTGAGATCTCTGCCCAATATCCCTGTCTTTTATTACTTTAACCGACCATGTATAACTCTATGTCAGTGTCAAAGCAGCAGGCTCAAGAGATTAATGACTTGTATGTTGCTCAAGCTTACCTCCAAAGTAACAAAAGCGAGTATAATTGGTAAATAAGAAAAAAATTGCAGAAATCCCACTCAGTAAGAGGGAAGCTCCCTTAAAATAGTGCCTGTGAAGACACCCTGTCCTGATATGAGCACATTGTGAATCATGACAATATTGTGAAGAGAAATCTTTAATAGGCATCGAGGCAAATGAGATGTACTGTATATACATGCAACAAGAGCAAAAGGAGAGCATTCTAGAGATGGCAGGAGATGCAGTACACAGGTTTTGGGTTTTGGGAGGCTCAGCCACGTAAGCAATTCATCGCTGCGTATTCCTGGGTCAAAGTTTGTGAGAGGTGCAGACTGAAGTCAATCAGCTGTATGTCTTTCCCCAATCTCCTCCTATGCAGCTTTTAAATAATAACACATTAAAGGACAAACCTAGATGTGTCAATTGCCATTTGTTATGTCTTACGTTATAGCTGGTTTTAGCTACGCAACAATGCCCTGTCATCAGAGTTATCTCAAGGAAGTGGGACGGGGATTGTGTGAAATTAGCACAGTTTAGGCAAAGCACCAGTGTTATTGGCCAGCATATTTCCTTGATCTTGGGAGTGTGGAGCTGAATCAGAGAACACAAGGAGAAAAAGTATGGGCACATAGAACTGAAGATAATGTGAAAAGATGAATCTGTACTCAAGGACACTATATGTGTGGGCAAACAGAGAGCAGATGCAGAACAATCAGGATCAATCATAAAAGAATTAGTCGATGTAATGAAAGATAACTCTAAAATTGACTGTCTTTTGGATAACTCTTTGACTAAGCAAAAGATTTTAATGCTGTTGAGACATTCTTTCCTGAGAACTGTATTTACCTTTTTAAGAACCAAGAAAGCATCAGGAATTATGAAACTACACTATAAGTTATTGGCTACAGGACAGGAGAGGAAATAAAGGCATCTCTAGGAAAGTTTGGTTTTTTTTCATTATGTTGAACACACGTATACATTTCAGTAAGGCCTCTAAAACATGGGGAAAAAAATGTTGTATTGTGCCTTTTTTTTTCCTTAAAATCAGGATTTATAAAAATTCTGCTTTAGTGTTGTCTGACTGAACACTTACAACTGTACTTTACAAAATCTATAGGCGGTATGGAATGAAGGAAACAAAAATCACATTCTATAGCTGATCAGCATGTTAGATTCGTATAAAAATACATCTAAATATTGCCTAGGGGTTTATTCCCAACCAGGCATCAGTTGTGTATAGATATGGGAAAAACAGAACACTTTTTGTGTCTTACATTATTTTCCTGTGACAATCTCATTGCTTCTATATGTGGTTTCTACATCACCATAATAGTTTTTTCTTTGCAATGCAATATTTTAAGCCAAATCCAAATATAAAACTCTGATATAACACTAAACTAGAATATTTGTCTTACTGTTAGTGCAAATTAGAGTAATTAGACTGTTGTAGTACTAGAATTGGGAAATAATTTTTTGATAAAACTTCCTTGTAGAAAGGAAATGTTTCCCAAAATCTTAAATTATTCTTAGAAAACATTTTGTTTACCATTAACTGGTGACAAAACAGGCAAGGTCAATGGCATATTTCCTTGCTACTGCTTCTGATAAACTCTCTGTTGCCTTTTTGACAAAGCAGTCCCAAGATCTCGATTGCCTCAGAAAGTTCAATGCTCCCAGAAGTTCTAGTAAAGAGCCAAAGTAAGTAAAGCTCTGTTGTAGTGTAGGCACTAACCTCAGAAAATGTAAGCCCTGAAGACTCAGGATCGCAATGGGCTCCGAGTGACTCCGTTTCTGTGCCGTAGGGCTGAAGCCCAGCACTACCACGGTTTTCAGGGTCCGGGGGGGGACACACACACAACACACACACACACACGCACACACACACATGCTGAGAGGAGAAATATCGCTGTGGAGAGACACCTGAGCTACCAGTGGGTGAGGGGCAGACTCATTTAAGAAAGTTAAAGTAAATATTTTCTAGATTTCTAGACTGACCTTCCTAAGGGGATTTCTGAACTAAAGCCTCTCTCCCTATTACAAACACTTATAGCACAGAGAATCATCGTTTCAAATACAACCACTTGTATCTTTCCCAAGCCCAGGGCTGGTTATTCTCTGTGTGGATAACAGAGTTCAGAAATTATTTAGAAATTGTCATTCCCAGGTCTCTCCTCAGACTCATTGTAGACAGTTACCCAAACTTACTAAAGGAAAGCTTACAGTAAAGTAAAGGTAGAAGTTCCTTAAGAGTCAGAAACTCTGCTTTTTTTTTTTTTTTTTTTTTTCTTTTCCTTAAATTCGGTAAGGAGCCTTATTGAAAGTTTTTTCTATGAGAAAGTTGAAAGAAGGCATCCCTCCCAGGGCTTCAGCAGTTCAATAGCATAATCTTTGACCTTATATTTCATGAAGAACTTCAGTGCAGATTTTTTAGGAATAAATGAATCACAAATCTGCTCTCATTTTGGTCAGAAAACTGTTCCTGTGTTTTAACATAGGTGGCAATTTGCTTCTTAAGGAAAAACAAAATGTATTACGAGACACCCACAAATTTGAAATGATCTGTTTGGGAATAACACATCTTCTGTACCCAGCAGCATATTTCTTATAAGTATGTGTCAAGTTATTTAATCAGTCTGTCTCACACATACTCTTCAACTCTACTTGAGATGGTTAAATGTGCAGTTGGGATTTTTTTGTTTGTTGGTTGTTTTTTTTATTCCATATGGATTTTTTTGCCATAATCACTATGGCTGGAATCCACCAGAAAGGGGGGGGGTGGGGGGGGTGGAGTGGTGCAGAAATTATTGCTGGTGGAAATATCTGGGGTTTGCATAATCATTGTGAATTTTATTCTGAGTTTTATACATCTCCAGGCGGTAAAAAAAAAAAAAAAAAAAGAAGAAATTATTTTTTGGAACATAAAGCTGCTGCTTCTGGCTAACTCCAGGACATAGGTAGTTCATAAGACATAAGACTAAGGAGCCGCACTTAAGTGAACTAGTAGATGTTGCCCTTTCACATAGCAAATTTAAAGAAAATAATTGAGAAACACAGCAGCTGGAATCCACAGTGGTTTGACATGTCAGGACACCCCTCTGAGCTAAAAGATGCAACAGAAGATTTCTGGAAGTGTGCACACGATATACCAAAGCAGAGGACTATTTCTCTCATAAACATGTAAGTATATTAAGCACAGGTGAAAATACTAACTTGTAATAATAGTTACTTAAGTGATGCAAGCTTGTTTTGAACTATTTCTACACTTTAATTGCAGAAGTGTAAATGGAGAAGGAAACTGTTATGTTGCCTGAAGTCATGATTTTTCATTCTTCATCTCCTACTCCTACGAGTATAGTCTTTAGCTGTCCATCCTTCCTTACACCACAGGACTCAGACTTTTGGCTCTGCAGGCTCTCTGTGAAGACCTTTAGATCTCCTCTTAAACTTCCCTGATGTTATACAGTCTTCATACCTTCTCTCACGCTCCATCACCTGACGACCAAGCGCCTCACCACCCACACCAACAGCACACCACCCACAGGGGAGATCACTTTCCCCCCCAGCGCAGGGGAAAGGCACCAGGGATTTCTTGCAGTCCAAGACCTAGGGTCTCGGGATCTCTGTCTGCAGTGAGACCTCACATATGCCAGGAAAATTTGTTCCAGCCAGCTACAAACCCACATGCGTGGACACCACTGTTACGCAGCCTCTAGCAGTCTCACACTACCAGTATCAGAGTTTCTGAGACTTTCTCAGTCGCTGGGTTTTGCACTGGGGGGCTTCTGTTGCTGGACCCCCAGCCTGCACTGAGTGCCTGAAGCAGTGATCAGCTGTCAGCAGAAGAGGTGTCAGTTGAAGCGAATGAAGACCCTGGCTCTCTAATCTGGAAAGTGTTTCCTGTGAGGTTTGACAAAAACAAACCTCTGCAGAAGCGACCCTCAACAACAGCAAGTCACCAGAAGACCCCTAAGAAACTGTTTCCCAAAGAAAAAGTCTGAAAGCTGCTGCTAGAACTACTATGTCCCTGAGAGCTGCCTCTGTCCTGCTTGCTACAAGATCCAAACAATTCTTCCTACCTCAGACATAGGGAATAATTTCAAATATGTTTGGGTGTTTTTTTTATTTTCTGTATTATATAAAAATTCTCTGTTACCATTTTAGCCTATATCAAGTATGCAGGCTGTTCTTGCCTCTCCTTCCAATCCAAAAGTTTTATATTTGTAGAAAGGAAAGGGTAGAAATAGCTAATCTGAATTTATATCAATGAAAAGGCCAGGATTTGATGACTTAATCATTTTAATCAGATTTGGATCTGACAATTCATTTAATGAAAATGTTACACAGTGAGATGTTTTTATGAATTTAGAGACCCTTGCTATGAGCATTGAAGCTCCTCTTCTGCGAATTCTTGAGATTAAATCTCTTGCCTGTCTTTACTTTCACATTAGAAAGAGGAATCAAGTACATCTTTAAAAAGTCAAGTTGCTGTAAACTAAGCAAAATGGTTTGGCTGTAGCATAAGCCTTCTACAAAATCTGGCTCTCTTCATTACAAAAATAAGACAATTAGTGATAAATAAATCTCACTGAATAGATTTCCAAAAGATGCTGCTCTAATGTAGGAGAGAAAAATAAAGTGGGTAACTGCAAAACTGAACCCTTCAGGTAAATATTTCTAAAGACAAATGTATCTGAAAGAAAGTCTTGTGAAAATAGTGAAATTTTCCAGACATTTGCCTAAAAGTATGGTGAATCATTAACAAGAGAAAAAACAAATGGTACTATATATAAAATAAATTAATTTTTGCTAGGATATTTTCTAAAAATTGCTCTTTTTTTCAGATAGAAGAAATACCTTAAAATGCATGCATATGAAAATCTTCATATTTTATTATAAATGAAGCAAGATGATATTGACAATCTTATCAAATACTCAAATAAATTAAAATAAGGCTCAATGCAATGTGAAGATGAAAAATAAAGACTTAAAGCATAAAATAGCAGTCAAACTCTGGACTTGATTGGGCAACTGCGTTAACAAATTAAACATTATGACTTACAATATTAAGAAATTAAAAAAAGGACTGTGATTGAGAGTCCTTAATTAAGACAAAGTGTTCCATATTAGCAAAAGCTACAGTCTTATTTCTATTTGTTTATTTCTAAGAGTAAAAAAGAAGACTCAATGCATGTCAGTAGGGTACTTAAGTATACAGAGTAAAGTAATACACTTCAATGTGAAGTAAAACCATACTTTTTTGAGACAATTATGCAAAGAGAAAGATTCCTGTCAAAGAATTCTATGACTCTAGAAAAGCAGGGATCCTGAAAGTAAAGCTGAACAAAACAAAACAAAACAAATCCTAAAAGGAATGGGCAATTATTGCTATTCTAGAGGCTGATCTAGAAGGACGCTAGGATCACGTAAGGATTTGCACAGAATCACAGAATGTCTGAGGCTGGAAGTCATTTTGTCCAACCCCTCTGCTAGGCAACTGAGCCAGCTGCCCAGGACCGGATCCAGACAGCTTTTGACTATCTCCAAGGATGGATACTCCACATCCAGAGGAGCATGATGAGTTCATTCAACTATTACAGTTTATTAATTAGGTGTATAGTTGATTGCAGTAAGCTCAGGGCGTTCTGTGTTCTTCACACTGAAACAAAAATTTTAATTATCATTTCCTGTCTTTCTGCACTGATTTTTGTACAGAGTTAATGGACATAAACTCAATTTTTTAAATACAGATAAATATACTAATTTATATATGTGTGTGTGTATGTAATTGGTTTGATTTCCAACATAATTACGATTATAGAAAGATGCACTGGCAGATATCTCAAAGTCTCCACGTGTCTAGAGTACTGCCAACACTTCTTCCATCCCTCTCCCCATAAACCTGGAATTACACACTATTCTGCCCTATTTAAATCATCTAACCTTGTGGCAAGAAGCAAAGCTTCATTTTTCATGATGTCCAGATTCTTACAACTTCTTGATTCCTCCCACTATAGCTAATTAATTTTAAAAAGTTAGATTTTTTTTTTTTTTTTTTTAGGAAAAAAAGTAAGTGGTAATTTTGTGAATTCTTTGTCCTCTGCATCTAGCCCTGCAAATCATAAAGGCATTCTTTTCTCTTCACCCTCTTCCCATGACCTATCATCTTTTCTCTAAGTGTAATTGTCAGAAAACTAATATCCAAGCAGATGGAGCTCCTGCAATGTTTGAAATTCACCCTACAGTTATGCTAAGTGACAGTTTCACCTGAGTGAAAATAAAACAGCTTCATGCCATCTGATTCTGGCTAATGTGACAGTCCTTACTTTAAAGTGAATTAATGTGAAGTTTCTTACACCACAGGAATCAAAATTAGGGCCTAGAGAAAGGGGAATAGTAATTTAATTTCATACGTTACAGATGCAGAAAGAAAAGGATATTTCATTTCCCTTTTACACAAAACAGAAGCTACCCTGGACTGAGACCAGAATTCAAAGCAGTGCCAAGAGCCAGAAATCTGGTCCAGTGAAGGGGTTTGGTACATACCGAGCCAGATGCACATGAGAACAAACCCAGGTGTAGCTGTAGACAAAAGAAAATTTGTCATATAATTTTTGAGATACTCAGTTTTGACTCCCTTTGGTAATCAAGGTAATTGTAGGCATATAAGAGATAAAAAGTGGAATAGGATTTATTTTTATAGTAGTAAATAGCCTTGGAAATTATAGCTGATTGGTATGCATTCAGGGAAAGATGGCAGTAAAATTATGAAGATGACCTTCATCTTGCATTATTGAAACAAAGAAAATAAAACCTACAAATTTAATTGAACCTGTGAGATCTAACAAAATTCGTATTGAGATCAAATAGGACAGAGGTCCTCAAACTTTTTAACCAGGGGGCCGGCGAGCAGATGAAGTGGCAGGCAGTCATCTGCGGCTGCTTGGTTTGCCCCCAACCCCCAGCAGGGGGGTCTGTAAATACCAGGGGGCCGGATTAAGGACCCTGGGGGGCCGTATCCAGCCCATGGGCCGTAGTTTGAGGACCCCTGAAATAGGATGAAAGCTGAGGAGATTTTGGGCTAGAAAATGTATAGATAAAAATCTATTTGAAAACAGTTTTCATTCCACATAAAACACTGCCACTTAAGATTCCTGAAAACCAAAATCTGTTTTTTTTCTAAATTCAGTAGCTACTCTGAATTGATTCAGTACCATCAAAAATCTCATTACACAACATGACAAGTACATTTTTAAAAAAAATATTTCAGCCTTTTCATGTATACCTATATAATGTCAAAATTTTTAGACTTAATACTAGTAATGCCATAAAGCACCTCATAGTCTAATAAAATGCACATTTTCTCATTGATGTGCAATCTAAAAGAATCGTGAGACAAACAGACCTTTCTGTATTATTATTACCAACTTACACAGAGGAAACAAATAAAAATATGTTCTTAGAATTTTCCCCTTGTCCATTTTCAATCTAAAATATCTTCTCTTGAAAAATATATTTTTCAGCCATGTTTTGGTTGTCAGAATATAAGTTCCTACTGTTTTCAAGATACTCAAAACATACCCTATTGATTCCTGTATACTCATTTAAGTCTGTAAATACTGCATTTCATTGTCAGATTGCTCCAGTCAACAAAAGATAGGTACACTCCTTCATCTGCATAAGAAATTAAAAAAAAAAACAAAACAAAACAACAACAAAAAACACAAACAAAAACCAACCAACCAAAAAGATGCAACGTGATTTGTTCTGGCATGATAAGCAATAACTAAATATATAGGAGTTAAATTAAGACTCTTTTAGTGCTTCAGATTTTGTCAGTAGATTACTAGGTGTACATTACACCTACAATAGTGTAGTTCATAATCAAAATGAATCGTTTTGATGACTTTAAAGCAGAAATAATTAAACTCACAGAACTACAGATCTCCCCAAATGGAGCCTGTGCAGCTGACCATACTGAACTTCACAGTCATAGCATGTGTGGCATGAAATAGAGCATACAGTACTTTACAACACTTACAATTTATAATAAACATACTAAAATATATTAACCAGACATTTTGGGGGGAGATTCTGAAGGTCAGCAAAAGTTAAACTATTCACAGCAACAATTAGATTTAAGTGCCTAACTTCTACTTGTTTGTTTTGAATTTTTTTTCCCTTTATCATACTCAAAAAGCTTGCATTCCTTTAGAGTAGATCTTTCATGTTCCTTAATTACTACATGATTTCTGAAGATAAGATCAATTGACAATATTACAATGAAAATTATCACTAAAAAATTAAGGGATGAAAAAAAATGGGTCTGAGACTTCAGTACTTCTGATACATAAGGAAAATGCCCCATTGATCTGTACAGCTATCGCTTTCAATACTAATATAATCATAATGATCTTCTCAGATGCTAAGAAAAGGTAGCTGCAACCTTCTTTGTAAAAATAATCTCCTACAAGAAATATACTTTCTATTTATTTATTTATTTTATGATGATGAAGATTTGTTGATTTATTTTTCCTGATTTGCAAGCGTTCCTCTTTAGAGAGATAAAAAGATTGTAGCAGGCAATTACGACTTAAATCTGCCCTGTAAAATATGTTCCTCTTTCTCAACTTGTAATTTAGCTAATGTCTTTGTAAGATGGTCTTTTCAATATATTAACCATTACACATTTTCATTTTACATATATATAGTCATTCTGTTAAACTCTTCTCTTGTGATGAGTACCATTGTCTATCCGCTATACATCAAAACGCCTTTTAAAAAAAAATAAATTTTCTTTCTCCTCATTTCATTAGAAAGTCTCCTATGAAACACTCACATTCAATTACTTTTTTGTTTGTTCTGATCTTCTTGGGAGCACTCTTTCTAATTGCCAACTTGAAATGGAGCATGGCACAGAGATCCTTTCAAAAGCTCCAAATAGATTGTTTATGACCGTTTATAAATTTGCTAAGTTCATATGGGGCAGCACAACGACAGCAGTTTAGCTGTTGCCTGACCTAGTGGGCCACGTTTCTCAGTAGAGCAAATGAGTTGATCACTTCACGAGTCTAACTATATGGTTTTCAGTTCTTAGTTTGAGGAGGGACAGTACTGGGTTTCATAGCACTATCCTATGTTCCCTGTACATTCAAAAGGAAAACATAGCACGCTGTTGTAGTACCTTTTTTTTTTTTTTTCTTTCCATGAGTATAGCTCTTTTCCTGTAGTATGAAGAATACATCCATTTTTACATCATGCAGTCCCACAGGAATGCTCGCCGTTTGAAAGGAATTATTTACATTGACAAATAAAGGAATACCTTGCTAACCAATGCACTTTATTCAGGTTTGCTACTAATAAGCTAAACCAAAGCAAAAGCAGTTCCTTACATGTAGTGCTGCTCTACATATAAATAGACATGATATACAGGACATACTGGAAAAGCTCTTTTAGAATTTCCCTCAGAAATAATAGTACAAATGAATTCACCTGGATGTTTTTCAATCCAGTTACAGCAAATCTATGTGGCTCTAGCCAGTAAAATAGGTAATTTACCTATTTTAAATAGGAATTTACCTATTTATATATTTATCTGTAAAGCTAGAACCTACCCATGTACTCTGCTAATTTACTATTTTAAGAAGTTTAAGGTATTTCCTTCTAAAGCTTTTCAAATAATTTTCACATATAAATTCTAATTCATTTGAATTTTCTTGGGTTGTCTGGGCATTTGCTTTTTGTTAGTAGAAGTATAGAAGCATATATAGAAAAAGAGAACTGAAAGTCTGATTTGACAAGAGACCATAGAAGCTTCTAAGGACAGGGCAAATATATATGTAGTATAAACACCTTTTCTATGAACAATAACATTAACTTTTTCTTTAAAGCTGTAATAATTTATCCCATAAGCCTGCTCGTGACTTCATTATCCTACTGATATATGAAGGAGATGCACATTAAAAACCCATTAATACTCTGTGCCATTGATAAAATAGACCTTTTTAGCTTACAAATCATTGAAAGTAAAAACAATCATGCTTCATAGCCTCGTTCTAGAAAACTTTATTTCTTTTGTAGCATTCAACAGAAAGTGCTGTATGAACTTCACTGACTTCAGCCTTAGTAGTGCTGTTTCTCACTTCTTTTCCCCCTCACTCCTCTGCCTGGGCTATACTTTGCACTGTCTTAAGTAGGTTATCCCAGAAGCACAACCAGTGTCACTGATGGTCTTAGCAGCTGGGGCTGTGCTGGGGCCCTTGCAAAGCCAGCTGGAGCCAACTGGAACCAGCTGTGTGTGGCACAGGGCAGCCCTGGTCTCCTCTCAGAGAGGCTCCTGCAACCGCACCCCCCCCCAACACCTTACCACCCACAACCCATACACCAGTCACATCTTGAAAATCGAGGACAGAGATGACACGATATTTCTGATGACCTGTTCTAATGCTTAATTAGCATGACAGTGACCTTTTCCCCCTTTATATCGAGTTGGAACAACCCTTGGTTTAGTTTATGCCTGTTGTGTTCTCCTGCTGTGCACCTCAGAAAAGAACGTTCCTCTGTTTTCTCACCAGCAACGACACAGGAGCAGTTTCATTCCCTCCCTCCTCCAGAGCCTTCTGTGTCCCAGCTGGAGAAAGCCAGGCTCTTCTCATGGGGCACACACCCCAGCCCAGGACCACTTTGATGGCTCTTACCTGGACTTTCTTGCTTCTCAATATTTTTATTGTACTGGGGAGTCTAAAACTGGACACACTTCCAGATGCAGCCTAATGGGTGCAGAGTGAAGAGGAAGAGTCACTTTCCCTCATCTCCTGGCAGTGCCAGTGTCCATACGGCCCCGAGGACCGTTGCGGTTCTTTGCTGATAGGTCACGCTACTGCCTCATGTTTAGCCAGTGCCCGCCAGGAGCCCACAGGTCCCTGCCAGCAGCACTGCCCCATAGCCAGGCAGCCCTCAGCCTGTCCCAGCGCATTTGTGCTCATCAGATTTTATGACGTTCCTGTTGACCCATTCCTCTGTCTTGTCCAGGTCCTTCTGAATGATGGCTCTGTCCTGGAGCATGCTGACTACATCCTACAGGGGGTTTGGTAGCTGCAATCTTGATGAGGTTACCCTCGATCTCCTCCTCCAACTTACTGATAATGTGATGAAGCAGATACCTGAAGAACTCATTTGTAACTGAACCCCAGTGCAGTGTGACAGATCACCCTCACCCTTCAGCCCCGCTGCTTTTCTCCCACACACGGCCAGTCATTTCATCACAAACGGGAACAGGCTGGTATGCATCGTTCACACTTGGTATATCCATGCTGCTTATTCCTAGTCACCTTTGTCATATCCCCAGAAATATCTTCAAGCAGGATATGATCAAAACTTGTCTAAAAACCTGAAGCAAGGCTTACTAGTCCATTTTTCACCAGACCATTCCTTTGCCCTTTTTGAAGATTGGTGCAGCATTTGCCTTTCCCCAACACCTTTGACCTTCTCTGTACAACCTGTAAGAAAAGACAGAGCAATGATAGTTGCAATGACAGCAGCTGTCTTTCTCACAGTCTTTGGATGCAACTCATCCGACTCCTTGTACGGGCTTCCGAACAGATCCCTGCTTGAGCAGAACCTCTTCTGCTGCTGGTAGCTCCTCTCCTCCTGAACTGTGTCTCTAGGCACAGAAGTCTGAGACACCATGTAAGTGGGTACCAAAGCAAAGGCGACATTCATTACCTCTGTCTTCTCTTTGTCTTCTGGCTCTAAATCACCCTCCCCATCAGCAGCAAGCCCGTATTTTCCTTGTTCACCCTTCTACTGCTGATAGAGCAGTAACAGCTCTGCTTCTTGCCTTATCCCTTCGTGTCCATGTATTTCTATATGCCTCCCCTGTCGCCTGCCCTCACGTCCATTGCTTGTATACCTACCTCCTTTTTGCATTAGAGGTCGGTCTGAATTCCCTGGTCAGCCAAGCCGCCCTTGTGATACATGATCTTGATTGGTTGAATACTGGGATGCAGTAAAGATGCAGGAAAACAAAGGCATGTACAATTTTTTAAGTACATTTGGTAAACAGTTTTCTGTGTCTAAAATTGCAACATACTTTTCACTAGAGGATTATGTTCTTCAACTTCTTTCTTTCTGTGTAAAATAATTTGTTTTCAAAATTAATTAAAGACTGACGCCCCACAAGCTAAATTTCAGTCCACAGTGGAACTTTTCTATGCTAATGACTATTTTTGAATCCTATTAATTTTGCAGTAGATATTCCCAAAGGTCACTTTAGTCAACAGCTGAAACATTGGAAATCTATGAAGTAGAAATAGCAACTTCAACAAAGAGAGGCAGAGAAGAGGTTGAAGTCTGGCAATCCCTATTCTTTAAATATCAATATATTGCTCAAAAAAACAAGAAGACACCCTGTTTTGGTTTTCAATTAGCGGGCTTATATTTATAATTGTATTGTGCTTCAGTATTTTTCATTAAATTTGGAACATTGACTTCATTTGGAGACCTTTCAAGCCTTTCACTTGGTGATCCATCAAGCTATACTACATTGAGTTGTCAGACAAAGCATGTAATGACTAAATTTTTCAAAAAACCAGATGTTAATGTCTCTTGACAAAAAAATATTTTCTTATCACAAAATTATGAGATGCCTTTAGGGCTGTTAGTGAGACATAAACAACATTCATCAAATCTGATTCCTTTCTCATCTGATGCAGAGGCTGCACAGGTTGCTCTTCTTTCTGTTCAATATCCTTAGAATAGCTATATGTTAATTCATGGTTAACATAGTAGTAATATAAAATGGCAAAAAAAGCACTTAAATAATTACAAATGAGAATAAACTGTGTTTTGTTTGTGGGGGAGTTGCTTTGGTTTGGTTTTTTGTGGCAAGGATTTTTTTTAATGCTGGAATAACCCACCTAATGAAATCAAGATATAACTGGAGCTTTTAAACTAAGACTAAATTTTTTTCTAAAAGATTTGGTCTTGCTTCACTGAAGTTTATCATTCTTAGTAACGGTCCCTTACATAGCTAGGAAATACAAGTCCCTTCACTATAAAAATCACTGGGTAAAATTCTGATGGCTGCTCGTCATGCAGGAAGTCACATTAGAAAGTCATAGTTTTAGTCAGTTTTAAACTGAGAAAATATAACTTTGATCTTACAGAAGAATATATAAAGTGATTCTCTCCTTAAAAAGAAAAAAAAAAAAAAAAAAGAAAAGGAAAGAAAGGAAATTTTTTTAAAAAAATTTTAGAATCAACGAACAAAGAATAAATTATATTCTACTTCTAGTATCAGGACTGCATTCTTGGGAACACCTTAGTGAAATGTAATAACTTGTGATTCAGAAGAAATCAAACTAGATATATTTATTTGAAATAATTACTAGTAATTTATGATTGATTATGACTGAGCAAATTCTGTGTCTCAGTTTTGCCTGCTGAACAGACTGAATAGAGTAATTCATCATAACACAGGCTTATGGAAACATTAAAGCTTCTAGGGATGGTTTTATAATTATTTTGTTTGTTTAATTATGTGTAAGCCAGGAGGTATACAAAAGCTTATTTAAGATCCAACCAGGTTTCTTTTCAGGTTTTTTTCTTTTTTCTGCTACTGGCAACAGGCTCAGTTTCTCTGTTTCCTTTATCCTCCAGTGAATCTGCAGCGGGCTGCACACAGAGACTACTGCCCTCCAGCTGTGATTTATCTTGTTTTTTCACTGACACACATGCTGCTGAAGATTCAAGGCTCTTGCACTGGAATTAAAATTTACTTCAATGTGTCTGTGTGTCCTCCTGTCACACCTCCAGATGCAGTGCAGCAGAATATACGCCTACACCAGTTGGGAATGTTACAAAAGTTTTACCCAATAAAACTGAGGCACTTGAAACAGCAAGTTGTCTAGCTTAAATATTGCAGAATTCTTTTTTTCTGATGTAGTATAATTCCAGTTCTGAATGAAATAAATGCATTTCAACAAAAACTTTAATTTCACCAATCAAGATAGATTGTGGCAATTAGCTACCATATGGAACAGAGGCAAGTGCAGGGTCATAGCATCCCACAAGAAAATCCGAGAAACCTGGTTCATCCCCATTGATCTTTATGTAAGTAAATGAATGATGTATTTTAGAGGTTGTCATTGTAATCCTGTTAATGAACTAATGTATTTTGTCTTCATTATAATACATATAGTCATTTTTTGAACAGGAATATATCAAAAGAAAATACAATGTTCTTTTCCAGATTTTAATCCTTTTGCAAGAAGTGTCTTTTATTACAAGCCTGGTTTTAGAATTTTAATTCTGACTAGGAAGAATTTCAATAGATTCCACCTCTGCTCCTTTTTACAGGCACAATTCACTTTCAACCAATTTTCAGAGGATGGTATTTTCAAGATCTAAGCTAATAAAAAAAAAAAAAAAAAAAAAAAAAAAAGGGGACCGTTCTTACATGACAATTCAGTATTCACTAAAGTCTCTATGACAATGTGAGAAAAACATTTAACTACAGAAAGGTTTTCTCCTGCATAGCAGTGAAAAAAAGGAGTTGAAACCTCAAGTTCTCAATACCAGCTGTATTGTATGGATCAGAACATGATCCAGATGTAATTTAGTGTGAAATGTATTCTAACATTAACATCTGTCTTCTTTCCCCAGCTTCTCTACCAGGATATTTTACAACATATATGGGTATTTCACAAAATTTACATCTGTCTTATTCTTTGAACACTGAACAGATCTTGGTTTTAGATCTCAGATTATCATTTCTTAGTGTTATGCATGGTAGTCCTTTACAGTAATTTAACTGAGGCAAAGCTGGCAGCGGAAATCCTTGGGCTCAGATTCTCAGTTTTATTTAGGCATTCATCCCTCATTATTAGAGAATTACTGAAAAAACACACATTCAATATAACAACTGACCACTACCCCTCTACTCCTCAGAAATAAAACTCCCATTTTCTTTGAAATAATTTTATTACTGGCCTTACAACAGTACCAACTAATAGAAGAGCACAATGTTTTATATGGGGAATTGGGTTTATAAGAATTTCATATGGCATTTCATAAGAACTTCATAAAAAACACTTCACATTCTTACATATATATATGTACAGAAATACAGTGTGTTGACACAGGACTTTAAAAATGGTCACGCAGAACTGAGTGTGTGGCAATGAGTGCATAGCAACAGGCCCATATCAGCAGTAGCAACTAATCTGGAACAACATATGCAGAATTAAAGTTCAATTATCTGTATTAAAATGCCTCCTATAAACAACAGAAAGAGACACAATATTAAAAAAAAAGAAGAAAATTATCCATATGTGGCTTTTTGAATACAAGAAGTCTGTATAAATAATGAGGAATGAGCATCCAGATCATCATATGACTATGTTTTGCTGAGACATTTTTCCTGGTAGGATTTTGCCTTTGCTAAGCTACCTTTTCTTTAGAGGCAGAATTTTTGTCTTTCCTTATTTGAACCAAACTGTCATCTTGAGTAAAAGAAAATAAAATTACATAGATTGATTGAATAATACACAGTATAAAGTAGCTCATGATTTTTCCTACATATTCACAAGCTAAATTTATTCATCAGTAAGGATGTATTTAAATGTTAGGACATTTGTATTGTGATTGTGGAAAAGGAAAAATACAGGAAAGCAACAATGAAAGAATACCATAAATAGGTCTGAATTTTCAATTTAAAAAAATAATAATTTCTCTAGTGCTTCTGTTATACCCAAATTAAGTCATTCACATGGTTCAAGAAATAGCATGACTTTGGCCAATTTTTGTCTATATCTTATCAATGAGTTTGTATTCAGATGACATGGCAGAAAAATACTTAACTGTTACTAATCCCACCAAAGGAGATCAGTTTTATTTCCTGACATCTTCTGCTCATGTCAATATGCTGCCACTCACCAGGTCCGGTACTCATCTGGCACATTACTGAGCCAATTAAATGTACTATTTCACTTTCTTGTTTTGTTCTGTTTTCCTGTGGTAGTTGTTTTCTAGATTAGCAATTTAAATTATATCACTAAAAACTGCAATGAGTACTAGAGCCAGCAAAAAGTCAGGCTGCAGGATTATGTTACATTCACAAATCATGTTATGAGCAAAAGAGAACTTACCATGTGTATGAGCTAAGAATTTGCTGCCGGCCTAATTAAGTTCTTAACAACTTAATGAGTATACAAGCAGTTGTTATGACTAAAGAAAAACCTCATTACAGTGCAGTTAAAATAATTACACAGAAAACCTTCCTAGAACCTATGCCTTTTGGGTGTAACGTGCACCCTTCCCTGTGGGTCCTGTGGTTCAAACACCAGTCCTCAAGAAGAACAGAGAAGGGAGACCGTGGGATTTTACTGTCCTAAAGCCTTTGTTAGGGTGGTTATAATCTTCATGGGTCTGTTGTTCATTTGGGTGGTGTGTTTTGGGGGTGGTCTTGGTCTTGTACAGCAAGACAGCAATGGCAGGGACCTCGCTGACAAGGCACGTGGTTCCACAGGAGGACCTGGACATGAAGAGCAGAGCAGGTTCTGCCAGGGTCGCTGGAGTCAGCCCCGATCCGCTGTGATAAGGCTGGTCCACAGACAAGCTTCAGTCTGTTAGAGATGTCCTCAAACACAGGCAGCTCTGGTGGGGTGAGTGGGTGCTCCAGGACCTGACAGGTCAAAAGCTGAGCAATAATTTCCCAAACTCGGTTCACACCAGTGGTGCCTTTTTTAGTGCTCCCTTACAAAAGATAACTCAGCAGTTTTAACTACGTAAGAATTGGCTGTGTTAGAGCAGCTAGGCTTTAATTCTTAGTTATTATTTATTAGCTTCTAGACTGGAACAAAATAGGTTTGTTTATATAGTCACTTACAAATTAAAGACAAGTTTGGAGGACGATATGCAGACCTGAACTCTAAATACGGCATTTAGGTACATATGCGATGGACTGAACACATGGTGCTGCTGAAGACCATTACTTTCCTTTGTGCTTAATTTATTGCTAAAGTTATTAACCAATTAAAAGCACAGGAGAGACACATGACAGAAGAAAGTCGATATATACATGACTAGGAATTGATTAAATGCTTGGAGAAGGAGAAGAGTATAAGACTGCTTGGATTCAGGCTGATATAAACTTGAGGTGAAGCAGGAGAGGTAAACCTCTCCTAGTTGCTGTGTAAGGGTTGCTACATGCAGCAGCACATTGAAGAAACATGAGAAACAGATCTACTATAAAGTTGGAAAGCACGTTAAGATTGAGTACACAGGGTTCTTGGATGAGATGGAACTAGAAACCAGCTCTTGATCACCCAACATGACCTTTGGTGGAGTTGCTTCACCCTCAGATGCCAGAGTATACCCATATGAGTGCATGTGCACACAAACACATTGCACATTTTACACGGGTAATACACCACTCACCAGTATATAGCATGAGCTCAACAGAAGCAAACTGAGCATAAGCTACTACATTAATTTCTAAGCATTTTGGATCACTTGCTATTTGATAAATTGCATTTCAGAATTTGTTGTATGCCAGTGCTGACTAGTGGGAGCCAAAGGCCAAAGGCAGATGAGGAAGGCAATCCACAGAAAGAGCAAGCAGTGTTAGGTTTTTGGAGTGATTTTGACAACACAATCCTAATTGTTTGAGATATTTAGGAACATTATCTTTACTAGTTCCATACAATTACCTTAACTTGCATTGAAAGCTACTAGACATCCAAATCCTGCACTGGATGAGTAAATATATGTTGCATACACATACTATATAATCTGAGATACTTTCATTGTGCAAACAGGATATGTAACTTAATCTATATTAAATTTATTTAAAGCTAGGATGAGTCAGCTTGGTACATAATGAAAAGGATTATTGCCAGAAGTGGGGATTTCAGTTATTTCTTGAAAATTAAGTCAGCAGGCAAATTACCAAAATGACATTCGGGTCATTCTGCTATAATATAGAGACCTTGTTCATATACAGGCTAAGAAAGGAAGAAGCAAAATACTCTTCATCTGAGTCATCCAAAATGCTTTGAAATGAGTGTTACACTATGTTAAGTTTGCACGGTTTGAACACATACTCTGTGCAGGTGTACAACATACACATCTGTGTATGTCTGTAGGTCTCTGTGTGCACATGCACTTGTGTCTATATATAACTGTCTGTATATACAGAAATTTTCTGTTATGCAAACCAGATGTACAAGTGAATTTTTGCACGTTTAAAAGATTTCTACAAAATAAAATTCTACCATAGCAGCAGGAGCTCTTTTAAATACACATTCTAAAAGTCATGCATGGTTAATTTTAGGCAGAAACATTAAACCTCCTTATGGAAAGAGAATTAGTAATTAGTAGGAAATAGTGAAGACTGAGATTCTTTGTATCTTTCTATTCAAAGTCCATTACCAGCTTAAGCTTATTTTCTGAATTCAAAGTAATGAAAATAGTTCAATAAGCAATGAAGTCTGAATGCATTAAAGTGGAGTCACATCTGTTTTCTACAAATCTTAATGAATAGACCTAACACAAAAGAAAAAAAAAAAAAAGGAAGAAAACTTGCTGCATTCTGTCTTTTCTAATTAATGTAAATGCAGAGGATAATGCTCTTGTGTCTCCTGCAGGAACTTAGGTGAGCAATCGTTATGAAAGACTCAGCACCTCAGCAACTGCAAATGTGAACAGTATTGTGCAACCATCCATACTGAACAAAACAAGCTTTAAGCAAATTCTCAATTTTTATGTCACTGATTTCTATAATATATGTTATGAATTTAAAAATAAATGTCAACCTCCCCTCTGTTAGTCCTGAAGAACATTAACAAGATAAGAATAATTCCAGCAATAAGCATCAACCAGGTTACCCATTAAATATTCCAGTTCTACGGGTCATGTTAAGCCTTTGGCTATATTCATGTAAACGTTTCCTATGGTTTCAGTTTTTGTACCTCAGAACATGAGAAAACATGTAACCACACAAAAAGAACAAACCACAGGTTACTTTTCCTGCATATGACTTCAAAATAATTTACAATTAATGAATGAAAACACTAAAAATATAATTCAGAGTTGACATGCATTGGTCTTTTTGATGCTGTTGCATTTATTTGAAGTCATATATGAAGTGAGTTCTGTTAAACTTGCTTTTACCTTTAGCTTTTTCTTTTTTTTTTTTCTTTTTTTTTTTTTCCCACTTTACACTTAGGGAGGGAGAAGACTGATGCAGGAGAAATAAGGACCTTTGTCTTTTTAATATTTTTTTTCTGAGTTTCCTCAGAAAGTACAGTATCTCATATAGCTTCTCAGCCTGTACTGCAGGAATAAATATTATCAAACCTTTTAAGATAAATGCATACGCTTGTCTCTATTTTTTCTGCTGCTGGCTCAATGTATATGAAACAGGACACAGATCATGCCTCCATCTCATCCTTATCTCTTGGTGTGGGGAGAGCAAGGGTAAGAACTCCTCTGCTGAGTAGTCCTTCCACCAAGAAAGCCTAAGATCCATTTCATACACCAGTGCAACTTCTAAAGGACTACATCAAAAGCACATCTATGAAAAAAGAAAATAAAATTATCAGGGATGAGCTGTGTGTAAAACTTGTCCATTTGCAGACTGGAACTTCATGGGACAAATATCAGAGGAAGCCCAGTGTTTCCTCATGATTGTCAATGAGCTGTTCCATAAATCTATGTATCTATAGTATCTGTGACACTTCCTATTATGGAAACTTTTTCTACCTCCTCCTGCATTCTTTAATACAGTATCTTATGAAATACATGTGCATTTCTGGGCCTATATAGTTGATTCTGTTTCTGCAGTAAGAGAATCCATCACAAGTCAAATGAGGTTCATTTTCAAACCTCGCTACAGCACATTTAGAAAGAGACAAAGGGACAGTTGTTCCCAACTCCCTTTGCAATAAGTAGGGACCAATCATAGATTACCATAAAACACATCCTCCAGAATCTTGTTATTTTAAAATATTATGTCAAGTATTTCAGTGTTTGAAAATACCTCTCTTTGCTTCTCTTGGGTTTTTTTATGCAGTACAAGAAAACATAGTCAGGAACAATTTTCCACGTGAATCCCTAAAATTCTATTAAAAGGCCAATCTCTATGTGAAAACTTAGTGTTTCAAAATGTAATTTAGAAATATATTGAGGGTATAGTCTAAACTGGAGTTTCCTTCTAAGAACATTGCTTAATGTGCTAAAGATATCTAAGACCCGAATACATAAAAGACAATAGAGAAACCCAAGGTCAAATCTAGGTGGAACTTATGCAACCAACTCCAAGAACATGTGATTCAAAACATGGCACAGCAGCTTGTTTTCTGATCAGCCAGTATGAAGCAAAACCAGAGAAAGCTCACGTCTGTCTGTCCCCATCCAAATAAGTCTTAATTCTCTTATGTTTGTCTAGCAAATTTGTGCCTGGTCTTTAGAAAGATATATATAAATTAGTAATAAAAGGAGAGAAAAAGAATCAGAGCATTTGTTTCTTTCTCAGGCATTTCAGCCACACAAAGAAAATCCTGAGTTTATTTTTCATAGTGCTCATTAGCAATTGTTTAGGCATATTAATCCCTACATTCAAACTTGCACTGTGCCCTCTCAGATTTTCTGTATTTGCAACCTAAATCTCTACATGCTGGATTTTATTAGTTAATTAATCATGTGTATTGTTATTCATAGGCTGGAAGCCTTGTATGACATTAAATCCCTTGTGGAACGCACTTAATATTGTAGCAGTAACTAGTAGGGCTCTGCCATTCAAATTCACAAAAATAAGAAAATAGGAGCAAAAGCACCATGGAAAATAAAAATCTATGTTGTAGGAAATTTTCTTTTGTGATGTAGCTTGCTTGCTTTGAGGTTTCATTAAACATTATTCCTACATGGCAGTTAAAGGAAATGACAGAAGATAAGTACAACTCTAAGAAAGAAAATGAAGTAGGAAATGTAAGTGTAAGAGAGAAATCTTTAGAATTCCAGGAATTTATGTGCTTTACTCACCATCCATTTAATGAAATTTCTGTTAATTTTGTTTAAGAAATTTTTAATTATACTTCACAGAAAACATATGGACACCCTAAATTGGATTTTTTGCAATGTTATTTAGAGAGACATAGAAAATAATCCTTTCCATAACAGATGCATAACCTTTTTTAAATCTAATGATTTAAATCTAATGATTTACAAAATGTACAAATGGGATTATTTTATAAAATATTATTTTTTATAGTTATTTTATAAAAGAAACAGTACCCAAAGCTGCTGGAGGAAACACTTCTTCAGGACTAGTGCCTCCTGAATTTATGCTCACTAGAAAGGTCTATCAACATTCATAATTAAATCACAATTACTGAAACAACAGACTACTAATGGAATAAGATGTCCCTCAAAACAAATAAACAGAACTGACTCTTTGTGAAGACTCAAACTGCAGTGGTTATCACAGATAAAGGGAAACATGAAATGACACACACAAGTCTTTTCCTATGAAATGTGGATATTTTACTTATAATAGATAAGAAAGGGACCTGGAAGCATTATGAAGCTAGTATTAGTTCTGAAAGAAGAACAAGGTGCAGAGTGTGTCATCAAACATACAAAAATGATGCCAAAGAGACCCAAGAGGGAGAAGGAAGATGCAACATCAACACCCTACCTATTCCACAAAGGATTCAAGATACTGATGACTTGTCAGTACCCCATCCTCCCCTCACCAGCTTAAGCCATCCACTCTGGGAATCAGTGAGGCAGTGGACTGGTGAACATAAAGTGAGAGAAAGCAGTAGATACAAGGAACATTTTTTGTGTAGTTTGATATGGATATAATTTGAACCATTTAACATTATCATTGTAACTGGATGTGCTGATTTTGGCTGGCACAGACTTCATTTTCTTAATGGTAGTTTATATGTTGCTGAGTTTTGGATTTGTGATGGAAACAGTGCTGGCAACACACTGATGTTTTTGGTTTTGATGAGCAGCAGTTACACAGCATCAAGGCCTTTTCTGCTTCACACATCAGCCTGCAAGCCAGCAGGCTGGGGGTGCCCAAGAAGCTGGGAGGGGACACAGCTGGGACAGCTGACCCAGCCGACCAAAGGGGTATTCCACATATATGCCATACATGGCCGTGACATATGCCCAGAAGTAAATATTTACATATTACGTGTATAGTCTCAAGATAACGCCCTAGGACCACACAGATTAACAGTAACATCTCTGCTACCTTATTTCCCCGTAGTCCCACAGCACACCAAAAGTTATACCAGATTTATTATGCTGCAAAGTGCAATCAGATCCATAATATTGCAGGTTCATTTCTCACGATATCATAGTAAGCATTGCACACATTATGTGTGGACCTGCTTGTGCTTGCTTTTATGGTACGGGCTCACTTCCCACAACATGGTGGCGAAAGAATTGGTGAATTTCTTCAATAAGATATATGTTCAATGTCACCAAAATATTGGGAATACATCTCATAGGACCTTATTTTGATAGTAAAATAAGGCTGGAAATCTTTTATTTTCATTTTTTTCCTCACATTTATGAAGTTTTTCTTACTTTAGGTAGGGCCTAGTTTGGAATTAAACAGTTCATATTCTTCCAGGAAAACTGGGCGTGCTCTACCATGTCTGGTTCCCCACCATCACCAGGGGAAAGTAGTGCTGATAGTCTACACCACAAGGGAACCCAAATTTTCAGCACACTTACACAGGAGTACTCAGGAGCCATTCCAGCTTTCAGGGCATTGGTATCATCACCAGACTCTCTGCACATAGATTGTGTAGAAAGCAGCTAATTACGTTCCTTCTGAAGACTTACTGGGAGTAAAGTTCACCACTCTCCCAGTCACCTCTGGGACAGCTGACACACACGGCTGCGATAACCAGACAAGGTGTTTTGAAGAAAAGTAGCAGGTCCTGTCTCTAGGAAAGAAGTCTGTGTTCTTCACTCCGGTAACTTTACTGATACCAGATAAAAGGTTTTGTCTGATTTTGGATGTGGCATAAAACATATTCTGTCAAAGTGAACTTGGATTAAGGGATCAGTACGTGTAGTCCTGAAGTTCAAAGGATTTTGATTTCTTTTTTTGGGATACAGTCAATGTTTAATAAAAAATAAATAAATAAATAAATAAATAAAAGTCATCAAACAAGACAAAACAAACAATAAATGGCCAGCCAGCAAGTCTTCTTACTGCCAAGAAGATGTGGGGAATGTCCATTTCTTTTGTCACATTTTTTTTAAATACAAATACAATTGTTTACATAGCCAGGTGGAAACCTGGTCATTTGATCTCCAAATCCGTGGACTTGTTTTCCCACATATTTCCTTGCCAATTTTTAATCAATATAACAAAAACATATACATCCTTTTTTTCCCCATGTTTTTGTATCTATTTGCTTTATTGATTAGAGACTAATTGGGAAAGACACAGCAACGAAGTGAACCAGCCATTTCAGAATCGCCATTGCTTGAAATTCTCCTTTTAAAATGAAAAGAGCGCCCCCTAGCAGACTTTTTTGTCCTAGTTCTAAGAGTATTTGTAGAAGCGTGTCTTCCCTTTGGCCCTTCTTCCTTAACTTGTTATGCTCTGAGGACTTCAGCATGTCAACTGGTAAAAAGTGATGCACTAACAGCTTTCATTTACCCATTTGTCACGTTCGACACAGTGTCATTTTCAAAGCCCTGATTCCGTATCTTGAGGGTTTTCTAGGGAGGAAAAAAATGTTTTGTGAGACTGAAAGCATTTTAAGTGCAAAACCAGGAAAGTTTATGATGTAAACATACAGTCTAATAGCTACCACCACAGTAACTCAAGCAGCTCTGCTGCAGTCTAATGAATGGGGCAACATATGCAACTGTAAAAAAAAAAATATATATATATATCAATACCAGATATTGGATATAGAATTGTGGCTAGAAATTTGGGATTTTAAAATTTTCCTTCATCTTGTGTTTTCCTTATGGTTGCGATAATGTATTAAAGCAATTAACACAGTCGTGTAATCTATAAACAGCAAATCTTTATCATAAGATTCCCAGACCCAGTCCCTACCCATACCTTCTTTCAGGGTATCTTTTATTCATGCAATTTAGAATCAAGTAATGCTCTAAACAATATGTTTAAAATGTTTTTTTTATCTAAACAATTTTTTTTAATCTAAACAAAAATGTTAAAAAATAGAGAACTTTTCTTAAAACACACTTAACAACTATAAGTTTACAAATGTTTTGTCTTAAGGTATTACACATGTATTTAATTTCACCATAAATCAGATGGGAGTTATATATATGTGTGTGTTTAAAACTGGGTTTATCACAAGCCAAGTCTGACAATGCAGTCACCTATAGTGTGCATCTATCAGTTATAGAATCTATTAGAATGTATTCTTGAGAAAGTTAGAGCTATATGTTTTTTTAACAAAAGCTCTAACAAGTTCGTTACAGTTATCTCAGTGCAGTTTAAGAACTTTCTGGGATTTATGTGTAAGTTTCTAAAGCTTCTTGTTTAAAACCACTTTGCTGTTATTTCAGGTGTGTTTATACCCAGACCCATATTTTAAGTTAACTAACTTAAAATGTAAGCAGGCACATCTATTTGTAAAGCTATCTGCTTAGAGATAGATTTCAGGCAGTTCTCTGTGGTGCATTATAATTGTTCAAGTGATGTAGGGGCAAATGTGGCTTTGAGTTCATCTGTTATTGAGTTTCTTCAGATCTGGAGAGATTCAAAAAGCATTTTTAAGTTTCAGCAGCTTTTCTTGACTGCTTGCACACGCCACAGAGTTATCTAGATTCTTCACCGATTGTTATTTGGTATCCTTGTTCTTTACCATCCCTCTTCATCAGTACATATACTAACTATATTTGGCCCCTGTCTATCATTCACTGCAACCACTAAAAACACCTAAAAGATCACCTAATGACTGGGATGATTCAATAGCTAGAACAAAAGATTTTAAGCCCCTTTTATATTGCCTTAGGTGTTGCCATAAAAGGGTCGGGAGGTAAAGCTCTGAAATACCATGTTTAACAAGAAAGCGTTTGCTGCTAAGAGTTACTTTCAAATTTTCTGAAATTTCACTCATACCCAGTGCTCAGCCAGTCTAAGAGGAGGACATGATTACAACCAGTTCCAGAACTTAATTTCACCGAAAGACTTTGGTGCTTTTGAAGAAGAAAATAACAATATTTAACATTCTAAAGTATTCAGATTTGAGAAACAGCCTTCCATAATGTTTATGCCTTTATGCCTGTCAAATTACAAAAAAACTTTCTTCTGCAATGCATTGAGGTACAACCACTCAACAATTGAATTTCATTGCCTCACTGACTATCTGTTGTGTGTTTTGTTTTCACATCTCACCACAAAACAAGCAATTACCAATAAAATGTTTGAGAGGAATGGAAAAGAAAGAAAAAATCAGTTAAAACCTTAAACAAATGTAATTTTTTTCCTCTAGACAATAGTATTACTGGCATTTCTGAGTGCAATTTTCAGTGAAATGGTTATTACTATTTTCAGAAAAAAACAGATAGGACATCTTGACACTGACCTCATTCATATCACTGTAAATGATGCTATCCTAGCATTCACATTAACTATATAACATAACATTAACTACTGTTGACAATTGTAAGATATGATAATCAGTAAGATTAAACTGTATTAAAAAAAATCAAAATTATGTCAACAGGCATAGGAAACAATAGATGTATACAACCTTGAATTCACAGGGCCTTGTCAGAAAAGTGGTGATGGAAAAAATAGCAAAATATGACATAAATTAAATTATTCAGTGGTGTACATTGTAACAGCATAATTTCATAGTTACTATGATTATCAGAACTGGTACAGAAAAGCCATTCTAACCAAAACCTTAATGCATAACGTGCTTCAAAAAACAGTTACTGTCCCCACTGCCTACTTACTACCTTAAATATACAAAGAAGATGAAGCATGGAAAAGTAGAATGGGGAGAAAGACTTTAGCAAAAATTGTACAATAGATAGATCAGTATAGCTGCATGCATATAGGAGTTCATATAGGAGATCATTCCTTCATGATCCTGAGGTCAGTGACACTGAAGGCCCATCCAACACCAAGATCTTTTGCATTAATTGTTTCAGCACGCAATGACCTGAAGACTTTTTGATCTAACTAAAAACAGATGAAGCATAGAATGTGAAACTGCAACAGAGAAATTAATTAATTTCAAACAACTTTCCCTCATCTCACATATTCCAGAGCACAGAGAATCTTCTTTATATGATGATCCCATGAATGCTAGTGCGTTCTGCTATTTTAGGCTACTTTCTAGATCCCTTAAATTTTTGTGGTACAGAACAGCTGAAAGTGGGATAAAGCATATGCCCTAGGACTCTCAAAATTAAATTAAATCCTGCCTGAAGTGAATGCCAGCACTGCAGGCTTTCTACAGACTTGAGGGCTCCGCAACGAGAATTACTTGATCAGACATGAGAAATGCCAATTTCTTGTTTGTTCAGGAACAAACAGTAACCCAGGTAAGATGCAAGGACAAGCAGTCTACCAGTTTGACATCATTGCCAACAACTATTACATATAGACATTCTCTGTGTGTGTATATGTGAACTAGTGATTGTGTGTGCATACATACCTAAAACTGTACAACATCCAGCATTATTCTAGACTTTCGTAATTGTGTAAACCTCAGCTCTTCTCAGTCACCATAGCAACAGGGCACTGTGCTGAGATACAAGTAGTCTTCCCTTGATATGATTCTGATCAGATCTTTCTGTTGCAAATTAATATTAAATTGGAAGTCAATAATAAATGAGAATACCTTTCTATGCAGCAACTGAGGATATTAACAGGATGAACAGCAGTAAGTTTTAAGCAATTTAGCAGCCAGTTACTTCCCCTAGAAAACAGTATAATACAGAAGGAAAACTACTGATTGTTTTAAAAACACAGTGTAAAACAACTTCCAGGACCAGCTCAATGCAGAACCAGTCGTTAAAACTGCATTCAAAATGATAAGCTACAGTCTTTTCTTTTGCATCTTAAGGCTGTTATTCCTAGCTTTGAACTAGACATTGATTAAGTCATCCTTTGTCTAAAGGACTTGGTGACTAGAGGCAACACAGTGATACAAATCCCTTACATACACACACTACCTTCTTATGTAGGTAAAACTATACTTTCAAAGCTACTATGCCAAAAAAAAGCCAGCAAGCTACAGGAGAAAGAGAAAGGTCAATTACGACAAAAATAATGGAGGGTTTGCTTAAAAAATAAGTAAGTTTTGCTTGATGGCATCCTCTGTCTGTTTCTTCGTAATTGTTTAAGAAAACATGAGTTGTGTTAAAATTGCAGAACTAAATGGAAGAAATCTAAATGTTTAATTTAATCTTGTAGAAAAGTGCTTATATGAGTTTGGAGCCCGCATGCCTAAGTATTGAAATAGAAGTCACTGAAATTTATGCAACCAACTTGCAGACATTTTTGGAAATGGAAGGTAGCTTGTCATGCAAGATTTACATTTAAACAGGCAAGAAATAAACAACCCCAGGGAACCAGGAACCCTTACATCATTGTTACAGGGAACCGGGAACCCTTACATCATTGTTACAGGGTTTCTGTAAACATGTGTTCCTTCCCTTTTGGCAATTCTGACTACACAGTATACAAAGCCTTGGCACACATGCTGCCGTTCTGACTACAAAGCTCCTGAGCGGTAAGCCATGCACATACACACACACAAAGTACAACATACGCATACACACAGATCTCTACTTAACATGAATTCTTTGTGGCTTAAAAAAAAAAAGCTCCAATTGAAATAAAAGCAGTGATCTCAATTTAGCCATAAGTTTCAGGGACATGCATGTTGTTTATGTTCCTTATCTAAATATGAACAATCCTTTTTTAAAAAAACAAGAATCACAGAATTACAACTTAGACTAACATTCTTTCCTTTTGAATATGTATGTTTTTAGTTTCTACCAGATGAACTCTACTATAACTCCTAACTTTTAAAACTCCATTTTTTTGTCCATGAAGAGATCTGTTAAAATATACTCTCCAAACAATCAGAAAGACTCAGCACTCTACCCTGATAATGTGAAAAAGACAGCACACACTGTAAAGATCTATATGTTCCCTCTGAGTCATCCACTAAAATCAGAAAACTGAGCAAATTCCAAGTAAACAATTTTGAGTTGACTTTTTACATTTGAAACAGCCTACTCATGAAAAACTTCACTGCATGGTGTTCCCTGTCTCTAAGCAGACATTTTAAAGTTGTCTCACATCAAATGAAGCTTGCAAGCCGGTTTTATTAGATTCTTACAATATGCTTTGCCAAGAAATGCGAGACTCAAATAGCTATGTAAATTCATTAATCTCATAAAGCAATTAGTGTAAAATCCAGTGACTGCTAAATGATTCCAAATGAATTAGTTGCAACATAACATTTAATTTTCAGGAGTGTGTTCATTTATTTATGTTACATGGCAATCTTTACAAGACAAATGCAAATATTTAGACCCTAATCCTGCAACTGTCGCAAAAAGAATCAGGTTTTCCTCGCTGTTACATCAAAACTGAAACACTGGTTCCTAAGGATCAGATACCAGGTGACCCACTGTTAGGTAGAGGTTTCAGAAAACCTCAGCTGCTGTTTAGGCACTTCAGTGCAGTCCAGATTTTCATAGATCTTGAGAAGAGACTAGCTACACTTAGGACACTTGTAGGCACATTTTGAAAAATAATAATATTGCTTGAAGCATTGAGCTTATCCAGAAATGTGGCCCACTCTCTCTTCCAGGTCAGCAGAACTATACTAAACCAGGCAACTACGCATGACGAGATCAGGACTCCTGTACAACAATCTTAAAAGAACAAACTCAGAACAATTGAGGAACACCTTACTCTGGGTGGAGCAAAAGCTGTAATGATCAAAAGTTACACTGAAAAAGAATGGCTAACTACTTCATAGTGGCTGAATTTTATGTTTCACATTAACAGCATATTAATCTGAAAGTACAAAAGGCTTTTTCTTCTTTTCAATACTTTCTTTGCCTTAGCCTTTACAGTTAGACTGGCCTTCAGAAATCCCAGGCCTCTCAGACTGGATAGAAGGAAAGTCTGGAGCAAGGACAACTTGTCTGGAGCAAGATCAGGTTAGGAAATCATAGAATGCTTTGGGTTGGAAGGGACCTTAAAAGACCATCTAGTTCCAACCCCCCTGCCACTGGCAGGGACACCTTCCACTAGACCAGGTTGCTCAAAGCCCCATCCAACCTGACCTTGAGCATTTCCAGAGTTACAGGGATGTGTAATCTTGCTTATGTGTGAAATGTTTAAACAAAGTGGACATGCATAAGTCCAAGGGACCTGCTGGGATGTGCCCACAAATGCTAAGGGAGCTGGCTGATGTCATTACATGGACACTTTCAATTATCTTTGAAAGGTTACAGCAGCTGGAATAGGTTCCTGAGAACTGGAAGAAAACAAATGCCATGCCTGTCTTCAGGAAGGGCAAGAAGGAGGATCTGGGCAGCTACAGGTCCATCAGCCTCAGCTCAACAGTGGGGAAGGTGATAGAGCAGTTAATCCTGGAAACAATTTCCAGACACATGAGAGAGAAAATGTAGACTGGGAATAGTCAGCAGGGGTTTATGAACAGGCAATCGTGCCTCACTAACCCAGTAGTCTTGTACAGCAAAGTGGCTAGCCAAGTGATGAGGGAAGAACAGTGCATGTTGTTTAACTTGACTTCAGCATGGCTTTGGACACTATCTCCAGTAACATCCTCAAAGGCAAACCGAGAAAGTACAGACTAGAAAAATAGTGAAGTCAACTGAAAACTGACTGAACTGCCAGGCTCAGAGAATTGTTATAAGCAGCACAAAGTCCTGCTAGAGGCCAGTCACTAGAGGTATATCTCAAGGGTTCTGTCAGGACCCTGCAGGTATTAATAGGTCTTAATGGCCCTGCACACCTCACCAGGGCCTCCACCCACAGTATCTGCCCACAGGCCCCTCTATTCAGCATCACTGAGGTCACACCCAGACTGCCTTGTCCAGTTCTGGTTTCCCCAATGCCAAAGAGTCATGGACTTGCTGGAGCAAGTTCAGTGAAGGGCCACAAAGGTGACTAAAGGATTGGGGCATCTGGAAAATGAGGAAAGGCTGAGAAAGCTGGGACTGTTCAGTTTGGCCAAAAGAAAGCTCAAAGAGACCTTGCCAATGTGATTCAGTATCTGGAGAGGGGGGATAAAGAAGATGGAGCCAAACTTTGAGTGGTCCCCAGTGACAGGACAAGGGGCAATGGGCACAAACTGAAACACAGGATACTGTATTTAAAAAATGAGAAAAAAGCCCTTTTTACAGTTAGGGTGGTCAAACACTGGAACAAGTTTCTCAGAGAGGTTGTGTAGTCTGTGTGTCTGGTGATATCCAAAACCCAGCTGGACATGGTCCCAGACAACATGCTTTAGCTAACTCTAACCAAGCAGGGGGTCAGACTAAATGATCTCCAAAGGTTTCTTCAGAATTGTCCATTCTGTGATTCTAAACAGTTCATCCAAATCTGTAGAATTCACTTACATAAGAAAACCCACTTCCTTTTCCAAGTAGGATTTTTCCTGTTACATGTTCTTTTTCAAAAGTCACATAACCTTAGTCCTAGTGAGGAATGGCAAAGAAACCAGTTGTGATACTAGAGTGAAGAGCATGTCTGTGGAAGACCAAAAATGAAGTTATATCTACACTTTCTGTTCAAGCTTCAACAGACCTTGCTCATGAATCCTGCTCCCTTCTCAACCCATGCCAGCAAGATACCCAGTGAGGTCTTTGGAATATATCACTAAAAGCTGTGGGAAATTCTAATGGTTGGTTGTCATTATTTAATCAGTCTTCCTGATTTGTTTCAGACAAGATATATCTTTTTGACAAATATTTGCGGTGCTGCAAGTCTACTGTCATCAAAAAGATAGCATGCGTTAGACTAAATTCAATAGCTCTAATAAGCCAATTTCCTGGTTATTGTTACATGGGAAGTTTATAATGTTTGACCACTAGGATGCATTTTCACCCTTGTATGTCAGAAAATTGCCTCAGTAGGGTAAGGCAAACAGAACTTCAGAAGAACATTTAAATGAATAAAATACGTAAAATGAGTAAGTGAACAGGAAAAAAAATATCATCAGGAAGAAGGACACAGAATGAGGAGGCTGACGATACTAACATCACTATGTAGAACATGCAGTCACTGGGTTCCACTAATCCCATAGTTTGGCAAGTAGGAAATAAGATTTCTATAAATCTAGGAATCAAAGCAACAAAATGGATGAGTGGAAACTACTAGTGCTAGATGAAAAAAATCAACGTATCACAGAAACTGAAATAATGGGGTTGAGACATTTATCTAAGATACCTATGACAAGACAGGAAAATCTAACTTTTGCAGGGTGTCGCAGCACTCTCAAAATTAGTTGGCTGCAACAAGGCTTTTACCATCACATACAAGGTTAGCTTCAATAAGTATTTAGCACACTTTGCCCCAGCGCAGGCACCAAGCCCCCACAAGGTTTCACCAGTTCATCTACTGCTCTCTCTCTCATTCTCTCTCTCTTTTCATACAGTTCAGATAATTTTTCCCTCAACTCATACACATATTCCTTCTTGACTTTTATCTTGGGCTTTTCAGATTCTGCAGGCTGATCACCTTTCTTCTTACCTGCTTCCTTGACATCTGGGATTTTGTTTTCTTCAGCTGGGGGTTCTGATGAGCTTATAGTGCCTTGTCCTTTCACCTCTTGAGTCACACCACACAGTAACCTGAGTGAACTTTCAGCAGCAGCAGATCTAGAATACAGCACTAACACATCATTCTGTGTCCTAAAAAACTTCTTAACACCCTTGTGGTTGTCCATTTCTTCTACAACTGGAGACAGCTTCAACGAGCACATAAATGCTGGCAAGAATACAACCAGGCCAAGGAGCAGCTGCAGCAATGACTAGAGCCACCCACAGCACTGCACTGCTCCCGCACCTTCCTCCAGCACAGCCATCACCGCTGTCTGGCCGGACCCGCTCTGGACCAGCCACCACTACAGGCTGCTGCCATGTCTGGCTGTGTACTCTGCCACTACCGCTCATTACCCTCAGTCTCGTAGCTCCACAGCAGTCAGACTTCCTTCCCTTTGATCCCAACTGCTCACCTTTACCGGTGTCTGATCCAGATCCCCAGGCTCTTCCCGCCTATCTCAAGGTGATCTGGGTCACAGGCTATCCCCGCCTGTTTCTGCTTCATTGGGTGGTGCCTTCACGGCTCAAAACTTCAAACATCCCCTGGCACAGCCATCATCGCTGTCACCGCTCGTTACACTCAGTCTCATAATATGAAGGTCTTGAGTTCGTGCCTCATAAGGGGCACCAATTGTCACCGCACTAGCAAACTAGTAGGCTGCAACAAGGCTTTTACCATCAGTGGGGTAAAACTGAACGATAATAACAAAAACTTGTGAAGAAAGTACCGATATGGATACATGGACAATTATGAAATAGTATAAAATCACCCTGGAGACAGATTAAAGTTCTTTTGGGCTAAACCCAGTGATATGCTAGCAATCTCTAGGGCTGGGTATGTATTGAGATGTCTCAATGCTATCACAAGCAAATATTAACAAGTATTGTACCATGATAGAACAATAAAGTACCATCAGTGATCTGGGAAACTAGTGCAAAGTATGATGCTTGGGAATAGATACTATACAAATTAATGTAAATAATTTTATCATGAGAGATATGAGATTTTTTTGGGGGGGGGAATTCCAGAAAAAAACTTGTGGGAAAATAAAAATGCACGTGGTGGATCCACATGTGGAGATGCAGTGCCAGGGCAATGAAGAAGGTTAACAACTGAGGGAAGCAGTTATTTAGAGGTCTTTGCTCAACTGTTAGACTGAATCAGGAACAATGTGTCCACTTTAATATATATATATATATATATATATATAATAAACACACACACAGTGTTTATCTAATACAAAATTAATTAACTTAGCAAAGGCCTTGTTCTTGGATTCTGAACAGAAGACCCCACAGAGTTAACCACACATGCACATCACTGGATGTGATGCTACTGTTCCTTACATTTTCTAATTTCCATTCAGAAGAATGAAAATACAATTGCATTATTCTTAACCCAGAACACTTTTGGTGTTTCTGAGAAATGTCCATGTAGTGCATTGGAGAAAATCCCTAGCCAATGTAACTGAATCTATTACAAATTAGTTGAAGGAGATAGATGATCTCTACTAGTATAAGATTTTTTTTAACTCTTCTGGAGAAAACAAGTAGAGAAACTGTTCTGTGATGTATCTTTTAATTTAGAATGTTTTATTGTTTTTTGACTATTTTAGTTTTACCTAATGCAATAATAGTGCATTCATCACGGACACTGCCAAATTAACTGTAAAATAGGGAAGAAGCATTAATATTTAAACAGCTATTACAGTATTCTTAAAATAGCTTAAATGGCTGTATTAAAATAACAAAGCAATGGTTAAATCAACAGATTCTGTTGTTTAGGTTCACCTGGTAACAGCCATACTGCTAGCCAAATAATTAAACATTGGTACATTTGCCTTTTGTCTATTAATAAATTAGAATGGGTAGCAAATACAACCACAGAGATAGCACAATATGTTCTTCTAATAGGTCATATTAAAAAACTGATTAGAAAACTATTAGGAAAGCATTGGAAAAAAATCCTTATAAAAAAAAAAATAATAATAATTCCTAAAATTATAGCATAAAACATGCAGGATTTCTTCTTATGCTTCATTTATTTATTTATTTGATTATTGCAGAGTTTCCCCTGGGGTTATTTCAAGTACACGTTATCTTATGTCAATTAATTTCCCCTGAAAGTAAAACTGAAATGGACTATGGTTTCTTCCCTTTATATTTTTTTGAAGAACCCATTTCTTGCCTTACAGTTATTGAATTGAGCTGGAAAGAGTACATTATGTACCAATCATGTTTTAACATCTAAACCTACAGTTTATATTTACTTGTAAGCCTGGGAAGGTAAAGAATAATAAAGCCTACATGCTTAAATCCTAAGACCTGTAAGATTCTGACTTATTGTTTTAGAAATCAGTTCTGTCTGGCTCTATTGAAATGAACACTTCATATTAGCTGGCTACATTGACGTGTTCCACATGGGGTGGGGGGAGTGGAGAAGAAGTAAGAAAAGCAGACATGAAGGTTACCCAGTTTCGTAAACAGATTTTAAAGATTACGGCTTCTGTAGTCTTCTGTAAGAGAACATGACAAGCTCTCTGCCCTTGTAGCCACTATAACAAGAAAATCCAGTTTGTAAAACACTGAGTGGTTACATGGAGTTTTTCACTTCCTGTACGTGCTTATGGCCATCATCTTAAATAAAAACCATAGAAAAGGACTGTAAAATGGCAGAACTGAATGAATGAAGTTTCACCTACAGGGCACACCATCATAACATTTATCACTGAATGAAATAACTAAATGCTAAATTCAGAATATCACGTCTTGCCATAGATTCAGTCCTGTGATCCAGGATGAGAGTGAGAAGTATGAAAACAGAAATTTACAGTAAAATACAAGTACTAATAAGTGTACTAAAATAGTGTAATCACTAACCATAAGTAAGTATTTCGTAATATGGTTGGCATATCCAGACACATTATTTACTGAAGCATGACTAATGTGACTGCCAAGATAACAAAAAAATAGAAGACATAGGAGATGTGCAAGTGACAAAAAGCTGCCAGAGTAAGGAAAAGATGAGCCTGAGGGAGAGCAAAAGGACAGAATACTCTGCCAAACAGACAAGAAGGATGTCTGGCGAAACCAAAAAACCAAAATAATGTGAGGAACAGCTAGATTCCCCTTTTAGGGATTTGGCCAGAAGCATAAAAACATCACAAATGTAACTGAGAACAAACAAAGAATGAAAAAAGACACATCAGTTTCAACCTCTCTCATCAAAGACCTCTCAAGACTAAGCACTTTGACCTCTGTGACCAAGAACCACTGAGGACTGTAGCCATCTACAGCATTTATATGGCACCAGCTTCATGGTAGCATATACTTACAGATAATTTAAGATGTGATTTTTGAAGACTAACAGTTTGCATTTGTAGAACTGATGGCAATTAATGTGTAAGAACGAATAATTAGTTAGGAATTGTATTATTAATGGAGGAACTTCATAAAGGTTAGTTTTCAATTTTAAAACTAGTTTATCGGTTTTCTAAACACTTCCATCAAGGTGATTTCAAATTCTCTAATCAATAGGTAATGAATACACACAAGCATATACATCCTTTTGCAACATTAACATGGATTTTGCTGTAGAGAAGGGCTTTGAACTTTGACAGATAAACTTTTTTTTTTTACAATGTGGATTTCTGTTGGCCAAGATGGATTGCTAAGCTTTTTTGTTTGAAGACAGAAGTAATTGGCAACACAGCCTTACTGCAATAAACCTTTTGGAACACTGCTCTACAGAGTAAATTTAGGAAACAGTTTCACACTGAAACTCCCTACAAGCATAAAGATAGCTGCAGTGCATCAGATCAGTGGTAAATTAGGACAGGACCTGTTTTACAATAGTGGGAAAAGCAGGTACCTAGGAGAGAAGACAAGAAAAAGGCAATGGTATACACTCCCCTAAAAAAATTGTTGTCCCAGTCTCTGACCATATGAGGTTCAGGAGAGAAAGCATGTCATCACAAAATCTCTCATAACCCTTCAATGCTTTTCACTCAAATTTATCTGCTTAGTTTTCCCTTGCATTTTCATCACCCACAATGTCCTCTGGTAATAGGTCCCACAGCTACCATACTTCTTTTGCAAAAGCTGTTTCTCATTACTCTTGAACTGCTCATTTCATTCATTGTCTCCCTATGATTGTCCTGGAAGGAACAGAGAATAATTCCTTTCCATTCCTAGCATGTCATTGCCCAGATCAGTCATTTTCTTTCTACATTACAGGATAGTTCTGGAAGCCATTCCTCAATTTTGTCATACGTGTGATCTTCCACAGAAACCTTACAAATCCTGACTCCTCTTTTTGATAAGGCATTCCTGTAAAATATGCCATGAACTAAATTAGCCAATACTACGGATTATCAAATAATAAAGTGATAAATGTTGAAAGCTAACAAATATGTCAGTGTGATCTTTTGCCATTTAACAGGTTTATTAATTTGGGCTCAAGTCATTGAACTGTCAGTGTAACTCCCAAGTGATCCAGGAAGAAAAAGGGATACTTTGCCAGAAAGAGAATCCTGTATATCATCAGATACTGAGCTGGGGTTTTTTGATGATTACAGTAATTATTTCAAGAGATTATCCACCGATTAAGGACCCATGTATATTTGAAATGGATAATTGGTTGTGTACCATAATTTCTGTGGGTTAGTATTTATACCATTCTGACTGGATTTCCTCAAATGCTATACAAATATTACATATTCAGGGAATTACCCACACAGAGTGCTCAGGAGCAAAATCCTCTTTACAGTTTCCGAAATCAACCCAATTAGTACAAAGTATCCTGCATCAATTTTTATCCAAGTACAACACTCATTAGAAAAAATGAGTTTTGGTTTGTTTCATGTATTTTCCATCTCCTCTAAAAACATGTAATGCAAATTTGTCTACAAAATTGTAAAATCATAGAATCATAGAATGGTTTGGGTTGGAAGGGACTTTAAAAGATCATCTAGTTCCAACCCCCCTGCCATGTCAGGGACACCTTCCACCAGGCCAGGTTGCTCAGAGCCCAATCCAACCTGCCCTTGAACACTTCCAGGGATGGGGCATCCACTGCTTCTCTGGGAAACCTGCTCCAGTGTCTCACCACGCTCAAAGTAAAGAATTTATTTTCAATACCTTATCTAAATCTAGCCTCTTTCAGTTTAAGGCCATTCCCCTTTATCCTATCACTACCTGTCCTTGTAAAAAGTCTGTCTCCAGCTTTCTTGTAGGCCCCTCTAGGTACTGGCAGGCTGCTATAAGGTCTCCCCGGAACCTTTTCTTCTCCAGGCTGAACAACCCCAACTCTCCCAGCCTGTGTCCATAGGAGAGGTGCTCCAGCCCCCTGATTATCTTTGTGACCCTTCTCTGGATTTGTTCCAACAGATCTGTGTCCTTCTTATGTTGAGGGCTCCAGAGGTGAACGCAGTATTCCAGGTGGGATCTCATGAGAACCGAATATAGGGGCAGAATCATCTCCCTTGACCTGCTGGCCACAACTCTTTGATGTGGCCCAGGATCTGGTTAGCTTTCTGGGCTGCAAGTGTGCATTGTTGGTTCATGCTGAGCATTTCATCCACCAGCACCCCCAAGTCTTTGCCTCAGGGCTGCTCTCAATCCATTCTCCACCCAGCCTGTATTTATAGTGGGGTATGCCCTGACCTAGGTGCAAGAACTTGCACTTGGCCTTGTGGAACTTCATGAGGTCCATGTGGGACTATCATTCAAGCCTGTCAAGGTCCCTCTGGATGGCATCCCTTCCCTCCAGCTTGTCAACCACACCACACAGCTTGGTGTTGTCAGCACACTTGCTGAGGGTGTACTCAATCCCACTGTCCATGTCACCGACAAAGATGCTGAACAGTACAGGTCCCAGTACCAACCCGTGAGGAACGCCACTTGTCACTGATCTCCATTTGGGCATTGAGCCACTGACTGCAACTCTTTGAGTGCAATCATCCAGCCAATTCCTTATCCACCAAGTGATCCACCCATCAAATCCATCTCTCTCAAGTTTAGAGGCAAGGATGTTGTGCAGGACAGTTTCAAATGCTTTGCACAAGTCCAGGCAGATGACATCAATTTTGTTGCAGCTGCCATTTTGTCCCTCTCTCACTGCAGAGGATTTCAAGCTCTCCTAGGACTGGTGCATTTCCTGCAGCCCACGCAGTGTTATGCCAGTCGGTTGGGGCAGCATTGTGGTCTGCAGACCAGGAGGATGACAGCGGGGTCAGGGCAGTCAAAAAGCCCTTTGGGAAGAAAAAGACAATTTTGCAGAGGTTGACAATGAATGACAGGGAGATTTTGTGGGTGTGTGACAGTTTTATAGACACAATGAGGACATTAAGCACCTATAAATGGTGACAGACATTTTACCAAAATGTACCGGGGCCATGAGTCTGAAAGGCAAAACACATTGGCCTTTTAAAACAATTTTAACGAGGAGCTTCATATCTCAAATTACAGACAAACCAGGGAAGATAATTTTTAAAGCAAACTTTAAACAAACTGTGAAAGTACTAAAACATTGACCATTTTTTAAAAGAACAAAGTAAAAGCTTCCATTGCAAAGTGTTTTAACAGATGCTTCAAACCAAATCTTTGAGCACATCATTTATTGCTGCATTGGTTTGTTACTAGACTTTATGAAGATCTATAACCACAGCTCCTACAGGACTTCAAACTTGGAAGATCAGAGAGAGAGAGATTTCTAGGTTTAAAATTAAAGAAAATGTGCCTCTAGTCAGAAAGTTAGATGGGGTGGATGAGGTGCATATCTTGAGGGTCTCTAGAACAAAATAAAGATTTGAAAATGGCTAAGGAGGGCAGACAGTCACAGATTAAATTTTCATAGTAGTTGAAATAGTGAGAAGAGATCAGATACCATGTACCACATAAACAGACTTCAGTCACACAGCTGTTGAGGGGGTGTTTTTGAAGGGCTTCAAAATATGAACCAAAATTAAAGAGATTCTCACTGTGAAAAGGCAAGGAAGAAACAGCTGTTAGTAAAATGACAAGCCTGGTTTCAGAAATCGAACTCTTGGATGGAAGGCATCCCTCAGTGATACCTAATGTTTGCGGCTGCAGTAGATGAGAAAATGAATGCATTTTACATCATACTGCCCGGCAATACCAGCACTAGGATTTTTCCACAAAAAACCTAATCCTACACAGCTGGAATAAAATTAGTGAAGAGACAGCCTTTGAAATAGGTATGTTGGGAAGGATGGACACACACAGGGACACAGGCACACACGTGCGCATGCACACACACACGCACAGCCTCAGCAAGAAAATTAGGTTGTTGAATAGCAAAAGTAATCTGATGTGCAGAAAAGACAGCTTTTGTTTGTAAATGGTTATCTTCTACACCTCACTGCATGAGGTTGTTCAGCATCCCTTTTGACAGCTCTGTCAGCAACCAGGAAAACTTGTCTTTGACAAAGCTGCCCAAGGGAAGTCTGAGCTCATTGTTCCAAGACATCACTGACTTATCAATCTTGCTAGCTAGAGTATACCTGTGTCAGTAGACTTTCATAAAAGTCTATAGTTGGGCTAATTCTTTAAAGTCCAGTTTCAAATATCACTTAATTGATAAATTACTTCTCCTTCCCCAAAAAAATATATTGCAGAAAAATGTTCATTTATCCAACTGGCTACCATAAATAAATAGTTCATAAATGAAATAATCGTTTGCAACAACACACCAAATTTTACTCCAGATTCTAGAGGCAATAAATAAATATATATCCAGGGGAGTGGACTTGGTAACATGTTTAGAAACAAATTATTTTCATAGTGTTCATTTCTAGTAACGATGACTTCTACATTTTATGTAATCCTTTTGCAAGGTCACTGATGTCTGATCAATTCTGTTTCCTTAAACTGACAACATAGGACCTAGGTATTACATGTAAAATGCATGCATAAATACAAGGTGCATGATGTACATATTTCATACATACGTATATTTCATACAGACTTATATTTCATACAGACATATATTTCATGTTTATGTATGTATATAAACATGTGCATGGGTTCATAGAAAGAGATCTTCCAAATAAAATAAAGAACCCTCATACTTTGATTCCAAAAGAAATCACAAATATTTTAAGAACTCAGTGCAGTTACATTCTCAGGGAACAATGTATACTTTATAGTGTACATACATATACCTTTTAGAGTACATTTTGTAACCATTTTCTATACCACATATGTGCAAAGCCAGAATTTTGATTTTAGAACACATATTTTTACTAACCTGCTAACAAAGATTTTTTCTTTAGAGACCCTTTTTAGAACTGTCAATGAGTGAGTTACAAAATCCAACACAGAAATGTCAACTGATATTAGAAAGTAACAGGAAAATTCTATGCATAGAATCATAGAATCATTTATGTTGGAAAAGGCCTTTGAGATCACCAAGTTCAATTGTTAACCCAGGACTGCCAAGTTCATTACCAAACCATGGCCCTAAGCACCACATCTACTGTTTTTTTAAACACTTCCAGGGATGGTGATTCCACCACCTCCCTGGGCAGCCTGTTCCAACACTTGACCACCCTTCCTGTGAAGATATTTTTTCCCAATACCCAAACTAAACCTCCCCTGGTATAACTTGAGGGCATTTCCTCTTGTCCTGTTGCCAGTTATTTGGGAGAAGAGACATACACCTACATGCCTACAATCTCCTTTCAGGTAGTTGTAGAGAGCAATAAGATCCCCACTTGAGAAGCCTTGCTAACTCCTGACCTAGAATACTTTTCCCTCTTTGGGACAGCTGATCCCCATCTGTTGCCAGCAGGCCTGGTGCTGTCTAAACTGACCCATAATAAAAAAACCCTGAAATTCAGCCAGTGACACCGGGCCCGGAGCCAGGTATCCCTATGTGATCTTCCAGTTACACCCACCATCATTCCCTGAAACTGGCAGGATAAAAGAAAACACCCCATGTGGTCCTGATCCTTCCAGCAGCGGCCCCAGGGCCCTGAGGCCTCTCTTGATCGCCCTTAAGAGATCTTATTGTTTGGGCTCAGCCCTCTGATTACTGCCCATTAGTGGCCTTCCAAGTGGGCAATGTTGCTAACTGGAGCCAGTGGCTGCACCGGTCTGTCTCCCCCTCACTCCGCGGTGCTCCTGACCCCCCCACTCCCCTTCCAGCCCCGCCGCCGTGCTGAGGAGGCCGGACACCTGCCGGCTCCTCACGGGCGCCGCCTCTGCTGCCCTCCGGTAGGAGCGGCAGGCTCGGGCCCTCCCTGCAGCCCGTGTCCTGGGCAGCCGCACGGTTACGTGCGGGCCCGTCCGGGTCCCCACAGGCCGCCCGGCGCTGGCTGTGCCCGGTGGGCACCAGGTTTCCCCTGGGGGGCGACGGGCCCCGGCCCGCTACGGC
>JAVJGJ010000030.1:2568750-2587949 GCA_035590215.1 Microhierax caerulescens
GTTTCGTGTGGGGGCGCGGCCGCCCTCGCTCCCGGCCCCGCCCGCACTGAGGCAGCGCTGCCGCGCGCCGGGGTCTCACCGCGTCCCGCTGCCGGGGCGGCGGCGCCGGGTCACCCGCTCTGCCCCGCTGCCTGCCCTCGCGGCTTGGTCTGGCTGCCCCACGGAGAGCTCCCCACAGAGCTCCCCACAGAGCTCCCCACAGAGAGCGCCCCACAGAGAGCGCCCCACAGAGAGCGCCCCACAGAGCTCCTCACAGAGACCACCCCACAGAGAGCGCCCCACAGAGAGCGCCCCACAGAGAGCGCCCCACAGAGCTCCCCACAGAGCTCCCCACAGAGCTCCCCACAGAGAGCGCCCCACAGAGCTCCCCACAGAGAGCTCCTCACAGAGTGCCCCAAAGAGAGCGTCCCACGAGAGCTCCTCACAGAGAGCACCCCACAGAGACCACCCCACTGAGCTCCCCACAGAGAGTGCCCCACGGAGAGCTCATCACAGAGCTCCCCACAGAGAGCTCCTCACAGAAAGCACCCCACAGGCCCTCGATGCAGCAGGCCTGGGAAGCTTCCAGCATGCCTGATTTACTTCTGTGTAAATCACATATACTTTAAACGAGAAAAAATAAGAAAAAAAAGTTCATTGTGTGAACAGTCAAAGACAAGAATCCACTGAAGTCAGCAAAGGATCTTTTGAATCTTGGAGAAAAGGGGTCAAAATACGAATCATGGAAAGGAACAGCCCACACACAGCACCAACAGCTGCATGAGAACAGTTACAGTTCCGTCTGTCAGAGAAAAAAGTTCCTTTCCTCCCCTCTCCAGCTGTCACTGTCAAACCTGTGCATGACAGTCATGGCGTGCGAGTAGTACAGAACAGCACACGTGTGCCAAATGAAATGTCTATGGTTAGTTACACCTTCTGGGCAATTTAAAAGACAGTAACCTTACCATCTCTTGCTCCAGTGGCAGAGTTGGTCTTTTAACAGCAAAACTGGGAGGTAATGTGTAAAAAGGAAGTGTAATGAATATCATTCCCAGGTTTTGGTTCTGGAAGTTTTAAGACTATTTGGATTTCATGCATTAGTCATAGCCATGCATCAGGCAAATATTTTAATTATTTAGAGGACTGTATATTGGGAAATACAATATTTCAATCTTTGAGAAAGCTTATCACTGAAATTAATATAGCCAGATTGTTTCACCATATGTTTCTCCTAAATTTCCCCAAGTATTCCAGGAGTCAACCCAACTTTAGCAGATTTTAGCTTGTTTATCTCTAGATGCAAAACTAATCTGGACAGCAAGAGATGTGTGTTGTTTAGCTGAGTATCGTGCAGTTCTTGCATGAAATGTGCTACATAGCAGGAGGGTATGACACTGTCTAGTATGATACTATGGTATCTTTTCAGTGGGAAGGCTTAGTTATGGTAATGTATTTTTTATAGATCTTGCTAAATAACATGTTGTTCATCACTGTTTCCTTGTATAAACTCCTTTACATGCTGTCAACCTAAGATTTGCAAATTGTCCATTTTGAATTGAGACCGGCATTGGAAAAACACCTAATGAGTTTAAATTTCACGTTAAGAGGGAAATCCACGGAAAGGAATAGGTAGAGAATTAATTTAACCAGCCTTTTAAACAATCAGCCTTGCAAACAACTGATCTGCAAGATGCCAAGATCATGCTTACACAATGCTTCTAATTTAACTTCATAGAAGTAATTATTCTCTTTTAACTCCTAGCACTTTGAGAATGGATATTTGTAGTAATAATTCATAGCCATTTCTTTTCCTTGATAAAGAGGCAGAATTTGTGATACAAAGTAACATAACATGATTTTGCAGTTCAGGTGACTGAATATAGTTTCTCAAAACTGAGTTGTACTTTAGCCCGGAATGATTGCAATGAAGCTTCATGAAGCTGGGTAGAAACATAGGGTAGAAAAGTGTAAGGCAACAGTATCACTAGTTTCTGTTACCTAATATAATTTGGATACACGCAACAGAGATAAAGGGGGGGAAAAACAATTTCTGGAGATTTTTAAAAGTAGCTGACACTTGTAATATTATACTCCATATTACCTTGCAGTAATTGTTAATTTGCCCGTAACTCCTCAATCAGAACAGTAGCCCTAAATCATGAGCTCTTGTTATTCTACTAATATTGCTTGAATTAAATAAATAAATAAAATTAAAAACAAGTAAAATCTAACTTATTTGACAGCCTAGCTGACTACACTGAATGGCAAGATCATGCATACTGCTACTTCTTTGCACCAATTAAAGTGATTGATAGAGATTGAACAACTGAAAGTACACAACACTTGGCAAAATTTAATTAGCTAAAACCAGAAAAAGTAGTACGCTGAGAGCAGATCTGGGCAAATAATTGATTTAGTGGAAAAACTGTGTCTACGGTGGAAGACTGAGGATGGGCTTTTATCAAAGTAAATGGTTTTATGATTTCTGGTGAAAGAAAAGACAAGAAGTTGATTCACATGAAGGCAAAAATGATCTGATATTCTTTAAGGTCAAGTTTTTCGTGATTTTTACTTGCTTAAACTGAAATGTGTCATTCTGAAATAAACTGAAAAGTTAATTTTGAATATGTCATAAAAAATATTTAAACTAACGCTGTTTGAGTATATATAAACCATATAAACTGAATGCAATCGACTCTACACCATCAGAACACCCAGCATTACTGGCTGCAAATTCCCATTTGATTCTTCAGTTTTGTTTCTCCTTGTTAATATTGCCTACTTTAAGTATATACACTGATAAAGGTACTTTATGCTAGCAGTTACTTTAAATGGTCAAGTACATCAAGGACAAAGGATTTCTGTAACATACAGAAGTGCCTTTAAAACAGCTTCCCTTGAGATCTTGATTTTTGCTTCTCATATCTTTTCATTACCACTCTCATTTCAAAAGTTTGCTATGCAATGTCTGAGAGCTATTGTACTAAAAACAGAGAAACCAATTGGAAATACTTCATTAATCAAAGATAATCACTTAAGCATGTCAGCATCATTATGGGAAACGAGATGAATTATCATTGTTCTGACTCCTAGTGCATATGACTACACGGTTCTGACAATTAAGCAAACCCTCAAATAACTGTCAAAAAAAGAATGAACTTCCCTTATTGATAATAAAACATGGATAAGTATATTGTAGAACACTAACAGTCAGGAAAAAAGGTGTGATTATAAATCTAGTGACATATTGGGAAAGCTGTTATTGATCAGGCCCTTCAAGAGAGGTCCAGCCATACAAGATCTACTCTTATTTTAAACAGTTGGTTTTGTTTTTCACTAGAGCACTACAACTGAAAACCTGGATGATTTTCAAGCTTCAGCAATTAATTTTGATAGTTGCATGCCTCATACCCCAAAGGGAGCTCCTGTTTGAGCATGCAAGGTTGTAGTTAGAGAAGCTAAAACATACCTGGGGTTGAATCTGGAAAGGGCAACAAGAAGAGCTTCTAAAGATATATTAGCAGCAAAAGGAAGATAAGAAAAAACAGGGGTCCACTGGTCAGTGGGCCAAAGAACCATTCAGTGATTCTCAAAACCCAAATAAATAACAATTTTATTATTCCTTGAAAGGTGGTTTATTTTAATCCTTATTATGTATGAAATCAAAACTAGTTTAATGCAACTTGTGTCTTATGGTAGAAGGTCCACTTGTTGTATTGCTCTAGGCCCAGTTTGATATTTTATTTTCTACTACCAAACCTTTAAAATCCTAGCATCTTTAACACTGTCTTGGTAATTACTTCTTGAACTATATAAAAGACAACTCCATTTTAACTTGTATCATCTCTTAGTAAGAACTAAAACCTTTGTCTTATTTCCACCATCACTTCCTTAGAGCCCAAGCTGTCAGTTAGTTCCAGTGTCCTGAGGATTGCAGGTCTAACAAGTCACCTGTGTAGCCACTCTACTGCTCATTGTCAGCACACATAGCAAAATACACTGACAAAACTCAAACAGATAAGCATAAAAGTAGCCCAGCTGTTAGTAGGCACTAAAAATCACAGTCTGATTAAAATTCAGATAATCAGTTGTATTAGTATCATATCCTATTGACTTTCAGACACTTTGGTTTTGCTTAAGCTGCTTCGAATTAGATAGCAGAAGGCATGCAATTTAAGAGGTCAGCATCTGGTTTTTTTGTTGGTGGTTTGGCTTTTTCCTTCCCAAGAGATCACAGAGAGAAGAGTGGAAGGTTGGAAAGATCAGTGCCACAGTTAGAGAAATAACAAGGAATAGTATTCCTATTGCTACTATAGTATTTTTCCAATCCTTTTTTTTTTTTTTCCTCTTCCTATGTAAATTGGTATTTCATAAACCTTTAATAGATTCTGAAATTCATCTTAAATAACAACCCATAAGTTACAGCTTTAAGATTCCAGGCACTTCAAATCTGAAAAATTGAACTGGAAGTATCGTAAGGATGTGTCTCCCCCAGGATTTATGCTAACCAGTTCTGTCTCATCAGTTAGCTTGAAGAAAATCTTAGTAGTATATTGACATGTGTATTTCTGTCTTTCTTGATGAAGAAGGATCAAGAATATGCAAAAGTTTCTCACTGAAGTTATTCAGGGTTTAATATATTACTAGAAAGTAATTTTGTTTTCCACAGTACTTGTTCATGAAAACAATGCATAAGTTTATTTCTCCCTTGGTGGAAAGTACATGTGCCCTGTTTTGTAAATGGCCAATTTTAGGTTTACTTATAATAATACAGCACGCTTTTTTCATGTAAACCCATATGCTTCGAGTATAAATCTGTTTAGTTTGTCAGTACCTTCACATAAAGTTAGAATATTTTTAAACATACCAGTGACAGCACCTCCTCCCACTTGTTCAGGGAAGGTGATTCCAGGGGACTTTGGGACCCAAGGGAGTATTTCTTCCCACCTCACTAACCCAAAGTCTGTGGGCTCTCAGGCACAGAGGCTGCTCCCAGCCTGCTAGAGCCAGGCAGCAGTGGTTCCCTGACCCTAGGTCAGAACAGGAATGAGGATGAACACCTAGCCCCAACACACCAACAGAGAGAAGAGCGGTACCTTTGCAGGCACTGCATAGACAAAAGTGACATTCACATAAGTGTGAACAGAACAAGTGGCCTGAGCCTGTTCTTGTCAGCTGATAAGGCTTAAAACGTGCAAGAAGATTCCACATCTACATACTCCCATACTCCCCACAAGTGGGTCTCTCAGGTAGTGGGAGTGCACCTGTGGTCTCCTCAGTAGTTGATTCCATGGTCCAAGCAGTATCCTACCCCTAAACCAAACATGGCCAAACATCCACCAGTTGTTTGCTTGCATAAGTTCACTTCAGTAAGTTTGGTCACATTTGCATGCATAAGTGGTTTACTTTCAACAGCAAACCTTTATTACTCCTCTTAATTTTTCAGTGTTCATTACACCACAACCTTTGGCCCTTACCCATAAGAAGTTTTACCTGTTCCTACAATCCCCCTGAAACATCCTTTAAGGTTGTTTTTTCCTATATAAGACTCATGACGATCTTGTTTCCCTTCTTTTAGTCAATTACCAAGTTCTGAGTGAAGCGTACTAAGGATGTGCATGAGCAGCTCCTTCCCTGGCCCATCCATCAGTGTCCTGCCCTGAGTCTTCATTGTCCCCCTTATCTGCAGCTTGCCAGGGTTTATGCATCTCATGTGTTTACTGTATTACTTTCCCAGTGTTTTGCCTTTGTCTTTTATGCTGAAAGTCATTAAACAAATATTCTTAAAAGCCGATCATCTCACTGTCATACTTAATGACTGAATCTCCTTCCCTTCTGAAGCATCTTCTTCCTGCTCTTTTATATACAGTTAATATCAGGTGTAACATTCTGGTTTCAAGAGGGAGTACTTTCCCTTCTTACCCAAAATCAGGATCCTTTTCTTCCTTATATCATCCAGTGTCTTCGCCAAACTCTCAAATGTAGTTTTAACTTATTAGCACCTGTCTCTAATTTGTACTTCAAAGATATCTGTGCATTCTGTGGATTGTTTTCTGACTTACAGTTTTATCAACACTAATGACTGCATATGCTGATATACAATGAAAAAGGCAATGTCTTTTTACTTTATTGTCTACTTACTCTAGAAGCTAGCAACAAGGATCTCTTCACTCAAATGGTTTAGGTTTTAGCCCCTAAAATCCAAATCTTCTAACTACTGGGTATATCCATAGAATTTAAACAGTTCAGCTGGTTCTAAAATGCAAGAGTGTGCTGTAAATGGCCAGGCCTGCTGCCAGATGAAAGAGCCCACTGCAAGTCAGAGCTCACACAATGCGTTTAGCAGGCTGCTAAACACAATGCAGGTGAAATGTTCTGGTACACTTGAGTGAGGAGAAATTTCTCAAAACTTCCATAAATATCTGGGGTGAACTACCAATTCCATAGCAATCAATGGCAATACTACTCCCTGCCCACCCACCCCATTTTTTTAATTCAGCAGAGACGGCTTTTCAAGTGTGACTTTTTTAGATGCGTATATACCTCTAATGCAGGTATCCAGTTCTTTCCAGTGAGTTGCTCTCTGAATATCGAATGAGTAATGCAACACAGGCTGATGACAGGATGTTGCAGTGGAGCTTAGTAAGTGTTTAAGTTTACAAAAATATACCTGTCTTGCAACTTTAGTTACAGCAACTCTTCATGGTGTTAGAGGAAGACCAGAGAAAAATTATCTGTATTAAAAAAAAAAAAATGAAGCAAACTTTGCAAAGACAGTTAAAAAGTAATTTTGGCACCTTCCCCGCCCAGATATTCCTTTCTTATCTTTCCATTATATGAAGTTTGCTGTACTCTCTTCTGCTCAAGGGGATCTGGATTTTCTTTAAAATGATGCTGATTTATGTAAAAAATATTTTATTAATTTGGTAATCTTTATGCAAGGCTTTCAAAATGCAAACAGAACTGTCCTCTGGGAAATACACTCAGCTGGCTTGGGGCTAAAATAGACTGCTTTATAATGTCAAAAGGTGGCATAAGGGTGAATTTCTTACTGATCTGAGATGCACTGCATGATAGTATCATACCTACAGCCATAATTTTAATGATAATTTATTGTTACTGAGAAGGGGAAAAGGAGGTCAGCTCTGTATATTGGTTCAGCAAGCATGTGCTGTTACTCATTCTTTTGCTCAGTTTTTGCAGAGATGATGGAGAGGAAAAATAAAGCATAATGCATTCTCAAGGTTGCCAGGAGCAACTAATGCTTCCAAATTGGTATTCATGTTTTATTACATCTTAAATTTCAGCACCTTAAAAACAATAAAGGAAATTGCATTTTCACAGAGAATCTTTCTTCAGGGAATGTACTTCAAGTTTACTGTCTTTTTTTCTGATGTCTTTGTCCATGTATTAAAAACTCCTTGTTAAAAAAAAAAAAAAAAAAAGTATATATATATATATGTTCACATTATATATATGTACAAAGAAAAGTGTATGTAATTCGATCTTCCTGAAAGCTTACAAATTTGATTCCTCTAAAGCATATACATGGAGTCCTAGTAAGTCTTTTAAAGGGACCATATTTGTAAGCTTTCAGGAACATGGAATTATCTATTCAGTTGTCTTTGTACAGCCCACATGAAACACTATCTTGTTCCAAGGACAACTGATTCGTAGAGGACTTTGCTGAGGTAATGCTGAATTCCCCGATTACGTTTCCTTTTTGAGAACCAGATGGTTCTACCTGGCATGGCATCTGACTGTGTTTACCTGGAGTCTTCCTTTTTTTGGAGACATAACTTTCCACAGAGCAAGAGCCAGGGAGAGGGAAGAAAAAGCATTTGTCCACCATTGTTATTAAACAGCTACACGGTATTTTTAATAAAAAAATGTCAGTAGCAATGAATTGTTCTAATACAGCTTCTATCAAATGAAAATGTTATAGGTCAAACTCTTAAACTTTAATTTGTTCATACTGTACATGTAGCTGTCACACTGGCATGAAGAATATTACACCGAGTACAAAAGAAATGGAAATGAATGGCTGCAGAATAAAGAAGTAATATGTTTGAAGTTCAGAATTTCTTATCATTCAAGGGAGTTAATGCAATTTACATTGGCTGTGGTAAGTTATTAATAAAAAATACATTGATCAGAAAACTTTTATATATTATGAACATTAGAATAATTTGACTTCACAGATGTAACTATTTATTAAAAGAAAAGAGACCTTCAGGTGAAGTCTAAAGAAACCATTCCTGTTTTCTTAATACATGTTGTTACACACAGAGACACAGACACACACATATAAATAGTAATGGTGAAAAATTCTTTACCCGGCTTTTGATTGTAGCAGGAAAAGAATTCTGGCATCCAACTGCATTATATTATTCAACATAGAATATTTTCACTAGACTATTATGGAAGTGTTGTACAAAGCAACAAAACTTAAGTGCAGAAAAGGCTGGTGGATTATTTTACCAATTTTATTCCCATAAATCCAGACTAAGTCCATTAGCTCTCCTCTGACTTGCTACCAGTTGCTCTTCCCTTTATAATAAAATTTGTCAGGACAGTTGAATACCTGTATTGCTAATCCAAATTATTTCAATTACATTGATACTTCCATTTCTGACACTGGAAGCATTATGTCTGATTTGATGATTCACAAGAAATAATCCTTTTGCTCTACCTGAAGATCACTTCATTCTCTGTTTCCATCTACTCTGGAAAGTAGTTTTGTAGGAGTGTTATACACTTTATGCAGTATACAGTATGCAATATTTTTTTTATTATTCACGAAATTGGTAAAAATTGAGCAGAAAGACTAAAACCTCTTAGAATATAGGGAGTTGTATGGTGAAGGAATAAAGTATTCTATTTTCAGTTATCAGTGGAAGTGTTATTTGAGAACACTATGAAGCCATTGATCGTCTCTCAGAAAATTAAAAGATGCATAAAATGCCTAGAGAACACAAGCTTTTAAAGACATATTAACTAGCCTTTTTTGACTCTCCAGATTTTTGTGTTACTTGATGAAATGCCTGACAGAATCAAAGGGTGAGGACTGTAAACATTCTATTAGAAAACAGATATAAAATATCTTCAGCTGTGAGTTCATAACTTTTGCTATGGAAAAAATTAGTTTCAGAATTTTCTATTTGAACTTTTATTATCAATATCATTCAATTTACCTTAAATGCTTGGGAGTAGTAATCTTCCTTTCCTGTTGTTTCTTATCATGTTTCCATTGTACATTTCCTCTGCATTTTCCAGCTTGAATGAAGCTATAGAATCTGCTTGTCAACTTCCAAACACCACTTACATTTCATGTTTTTTCAACACAATTTTACAAAGTCCCCAAATTCAGCAAATTTTCTCCTGTTCTCCTGATGACTGGTGAAGTTAGTTCTTTCTCCATTTGTAATTTTATATATATTCCCATCTCATTCCCTCCACTTGGAAAGCCATGACATCTCCAGTAAAACTGCATCTGATAGACACGTTCAGAAAAGGATTTCAGTGATAACATTTACATGCTTCTTTGGTAAACCTCAGACTCTGTTCAGTATAAATCTTTCTTTCCCCCTGCCCACACACGTGCATGCATGCACACACCCCCACCCCCACCCCCACCCCAGTACTCCTTTTGAATCATTGCTTTACTTCTATGATGTTTCCCATTTGTTCTGGTCTATTGTTTCTCCTTTTTTTTTTGCACCAAAGCATCTTTTCCCTCCACTGTTTTTGTTTTCTTTCCCTGTCCTTCTATACCTTTTTTGAGACTCCCAATACACCTGCCACCTACTAGTCAGATAGGAGTGATGTTTTTGTGCATAGTGTGCAACATGCTGAAAAGTGATGGATGCACACAAAGTTGCTGGATTGGGTTGTGATCACTGAATCTGCCCAAGCGGGAATGAGCAATTGACACTACCAACTGAAAGAGTGGTCACAGCGTAAAAAAACCTTATAAAACACAGCCTTACCAAGTGAGTATGTTAATATGCCTTCCCTCAGAAGAGCCTTCTGGCTTTTCTTAATATCAGCGTTTCTTTTTCATTCTTAATGCCCTAGATGGCTTAACATCTGGAAGTCTCAGAATGACCATGAACTTTCTCTGTGATTGTAAACAGTTACTCATTTTCTAAAAAGCTGAGATCATCGCACTCTCCCTTCCACTTTGTCTCTCAGTTCTTTGTACAGATAATTCAAGACATCTCTCACCCATCTTTATTCTTAAAAAAAATAAAAGTAATGAAAACAAGCTACTGGTATCAATTGTGATCTTTAAGTGATATAATGATCCATACAATCTGTATAATCATTATTTTTTCCCCATAAACTCCATTAAAATGTCTAACTCATGAAAATTATTAATTATGATATCAAATCCTGAGCAAACCATAACAAAGTAAAAATATTACTATACCCAGGTAGCTTAAACTCAAATCCACTTTTATTTCTCCCTAAGTATCATATGGGATGTAGACAAATGTTTCAATTCATTAGAAGTAAGGTTATAAACCCGGTGGGAAATCATTCTCACTCACAAGAACTGACAGTATTTTGTAGTACATACCCAGTAGAAAAATGTAATAACAAAGATCACACAAACGATTTTTACTTTTCCAGAAATCTGTATCCTTCCATAGTAAGATTCAAACCTGTGTGTTCTTTTCTTTAGCTGATCTATTTCCAGAATTGTTCTGCATGTTACAGCAAAGCAACTACCTCCACGAAAGACGAGGTATATAGAAATACAATACAGAGGAATCATAGAATCTGACCAGATAAGCTTCATTTTATATTTGTTGCAGCTTAAATGATTAAAGTGGAAACAAAAATATCTGTAAGGCAAGGGAACAGTTCATTATTCTCAGGAAGTGACAGTACAACTGAATCTACACAAGGATTTTATTTAATTGATAGGTGCTATCTCCCAGGTCTAACACCTGCTTACTAATTACAAGAAAACCAGCTAACCCCCTAAGCCAATTAAAGATGTGATATGAGTGATGTTCAAAGATTTACTAGTGGGCTTCCTTTCATTTTACCCCTATTTTCTATTGTCTTCCAGTTCTTAGCAAAGTCAGGGAAAAGTCTATGCAGGAGGCCTGAATGGCAAAACCCCTAAAACTTCTGTTAAGCAGGAAGGATCAACTGACTTCATTACGATTTGGATTAGGTCTTGGGACTTCTTAATTTTATTCTTATAATTTCCCACTAGGAAATTAGGAAAGGATTTGTTAGACAATACTCAATATTCATAGAATCATTTAGGCTGGAAAAGACCTTTGAGATCATAAAGTCCAACTGTTAACCCAGGACTGCCAAGTCTACCACTAAACCATGTCCCTAAGCACCACATCTATGTTTTTATTAAACACCTTGAGGGATAGTGATTCTACCACCTCCCTGGCCAGCCTGTTCCAATGCTTGAACACCCTTCCTGTGAAGATATTTTTCCTACTATTCAATCTAAATGCTCCCTGGTGCAACCTGAGGCCCTTTCCTCTTGTCCTATCACTTGTTCCCTGGGAGAAGAGACCGACAGCCACCTAGCTACAACCTCATTTCAGGTAGTTGTAAAGAGTGGTAAGGTTGCAAGGTTGCATGTGTGCAGCTGCTCAAAAGTAGCCCCAGGGAGTGGTCATTTGGCCATGTCTGCGGTCTGCTTGTGGCTGCTGACCCACTCAGGGGTTGCTGCTTGGCTTCTCTGGGAGAATTCCAAGGGAATACACATACGCCCCCACAGACACACCCTGGCTCCAGATACTTGTAAACTCCCTACAAGTGCATGTATTTGCCATTTGCCTGCATCCTATAGTCTGATTTTGGTCTAGGAGCCTCTACATATACCCTCTGTATTTGTAATGATGTTACCGTGGCTGGGCAGGGGAGGCTTCCTGAGCCATTCTGCAAGGAAACATGGGGCTTCTAAGTTCATACTCCGTGGAGTGTCTTAATAAATGTTGGAAAGGTGGAGCTGTAACCATAGAATTATGCCTCCTTCAAGCCATTTCATAGGTATCTAAATGCAGGTAACATCTTCACAGCCGTGTGCCCCTCACTAGAGTTTCTGTTCTAGATGTGCTATAGTTTGTACAGACTTCTGTTAAATCAACATAGAACATAGAGTAGAAAGTGTAAAATGAGAAACAGAGGGAAAAGTTCATAAAATCTCTATAATACTTTAGTGAAATATACAGTGACATTATTTGCAATAGATAGCTATAGTTACAAAATCCATTATTCATACCCCTTTTCATTGAAGCAGTACTTAACCAGGCACTAACTATTTATGGGTTTTTCTAATCTAGTACTTTTTGAGGCATAAATACTACCATGTCCTTTCAAAATGAATGTCATAGCAGGGAATCAGTCCAATGATCAATATTTATTTGGGAGAAATTGTTCCAAAAGTGCCAAATGACTTTTATAACAACTGTGATCAAGATAAGAGCGCTCTTGCTTGTGTGGTGCTATCAATTTTAATAATTAAATACAAGATTTATAGAACCTAAGCCTTTCTAGATGCAGAATATCATTTTGCTGCTGTTCTAAAGTGTAGCAAAAGTAGTAACATGAGCTAAGTTCCCTGCTAGTAGTAGTACTATATAGGTAATATAAATACTGGGCTATTGTCTGGCTTCATATAGTATGCAGCTGTGTAAATAGGGTTGTTTATAAGGTACTTTTTACACAGAGCTAAATTTCCTTTTCTGCTACAGACAGGCCTGCAATTTGGTAGAAGTAACTTGGCTGTACCAAGTGATGGGTAATGGTGTGAGGGGAGGATTTTCCTGTGGATGCATTGAGATGGCATTGGAAAAATCTGCTGCTGTTTCCTCTCCATTAACACTCTCTCTGAAGAGGACATTATCTATGGGCAGGGGGGTTGTATGTTTAAAGGGTGTGTTGACTTTTTTCTTTTTCCTAGTCATGTGAGCATGTCTCATATATACTCTAGTCACATAGACTCATTTCAGATTTGATGTGTAACAAATTGTAGGGAAATTCAGCAATGCACTTTGAGCTGTCTGATGTCATTCAGGAAGAACTGAAGTTGTAGGATAGGATCATATTTCTGAATCTAGCAATACAGCTGAAGTAGTGTGCAGTTATATCCTGGTGATTAAACCCTAATATTGAGAGAAGGAAGTGATGTTGTTTGGGATCCCACATTGAACTGTGCTGTTTTTGACTGGCAGAATCCCTGGTGTGAGTGTATCTTGTCTTTAATATTATTGATTATTATTATTTTTATTTTTAGAAGTGTAATTTCCATGCTAGAGCAAAACCCAATTTTGAGGCCTCAACAGTTCTTTCAAAGTAGTATTAAACTAAATTTTCCCACTACACAATTTGCTATGAAATTGCATAGATTTATATTTGGTAAGAACTAGCCTTTACATGATGCTTAAAAGACAGCTTTTTTTTTTCCTTTGATCCATGTCTGTATTCCCTAGACTCATCCACAAGGGGGACATAGTTCTAAACAAATACACAACTCATGGTTATTTTTGAATATGCACATTTCGACCCTTCTTAATTTAAATGATTCTCTTGGAATGCCTTGGGACAACCTCAAAACTGTGCAGGCTGTCACTGAAGAAACTCTTTGACAGGAAGACAGAAAAATGCATTTGTTTTGTTTTTGTTTCCTTTTGGGGATCTTTCTTTTTTGTTTACAGATGGAGATGTGAAATATAGAGGTGGAAAATACTTTGCTCACCTGAGTGTCATCATTGACTTCAGATTACTGATGTATATGTACATGCTGAAGAGATCATTATGATTATTTTTGTTGAGAACGTTACTTCAGCCTTCTTAAGAATGGACTGACATTTCTCCATTTGCTTCAGACATAGCTGAAGCTATCTGGCAATTAATCTAGAGGCTGTGGTAATGAGCATTCCCTCCTCCCTATGTCTGTCTATCTTCTTTCCTAGTAATTAGTACTGTGTGAAACAAAGATTTGAATTAGAGGAAAACAATTTATGGGTTTATTTAACAACTTGGCTTGACTTCCATAATCTAGAAATAGTTCTCAGTTTGCGTTATGACTATGTTCTAGGGCTCCTAACAATGAGACTTGTAAGTGGGGCTGAGTTTGCTGCTCGTTCCACTGTTCTTTTTAACCCTCTGGTATTAAAAAACAATCTGAAGGCAAGCAGACCTTCCTGAAAAGGAGGGAAGGCAAGCTAAGAATGGTGTCCCATTTCATGATAAATTTGGAGTGGAACACTTCCCTTCCCATTGTCTGCATAAGTTTGCATTTTGGGAAGAGAATTTGGTGTTTGGTTGAGCAGAATTGCCTTGGCTACTGCCTAAGGAAAGGAAACTCTTGCTGTGGCCTATTTCTTCAGCCGCTTAATACCAAATATCTCTGTATGCTTGGTATTTAAAGTGTCATTCTGCTTACATAGATATCCAGTATCAGAAATGAAAGAGCAAGCTATCATCTGTCTTTTCACCTAGCTGTAAATATTATATTAATGAACATTATTTTCCAGAATAAATTACTGTGAATTTACCTAAAATTACTCCCAAAGCCTACTCAGATGACTCAGACATTATATCATTCATTGGAGACCAAATTAGATTGTCATAAAGAATGTGTTTCACATTTATGTTTATTTCTCAGCATATTATTTGAAATTGTTCTTGTGAATGAGTGACATTTTTTTCCTCTGTATACTTGAAGCTTGCTTTATTAGTTAATTTTCTACTTCAGAATCCAGAATGTCTAAATACAGACTTTTTAATCATTCTCAGCAGGAAAAAAAAAAAGGTACTTAGAGATTTTTAGTCATGTGCAATTTCATAAGATTATGTAGCTCAATGTTTAAGTTCTGGAAGCACCAAGTCTGTCTAGAACTGACACCACTTTGGCAAAGGTTTGTTAAACGTTTTCCCAGAATTCCTGTAGGTAAAAATACATAGAACCCGGAGTATATTTTTTAATCCTCTGTAATCCTTGCAGTTAAAAAGGTTTTTCCAGTAGCTAACCTAAACCCTATCTGCTCAAAATTTAGCTAATCTTTTATTGTCCTTTTCCCCACCAGACATGGGAATGACTGGTTACTTTTCTCTTCAAAGCAACTCTTTGGGTTCTGTCATTATGTCTCTTCTCATGTGATCCTCTTTAGTTTTTTTTCCTCACAGATGTTATGTTTCATGTAGCTCCCCTCTGCTCTCTCGTTTGGCTTCATCCTTCTCAAATGTGAATGCAGCATTGCAACTGAAATCTCAACAGTACTGAACAGAATAAATAATTACCATCATTACCTTGCATAGGGTGTTTCTGTTAATACATCTCAAAGTGATCTGTCTTTATGTATCATCCTAGAAAGAAGTCAATGGTATGTGATCCTTTAATGCTACAGGTCCTTTTCTTCAGAACAGTTGTCTATACTGCCTACCCTGGTTTCTCAATTTTGCACTTGTTTTAGCCTTAATAAATGCAGTACTTTGCATTTGTCTTTACAGATAATTTTTTTTTTCCTTGCTGACATTGGATTATCTTTTATTTCTTTCAAAGTAACAGCAAACCTTTCCAGCTTGGTGTCATCTGTATGTTTTGTGTGTGTTCTTTACTGCTTGACCTAACTTCTTGATGAAAATAATTAATTAAAGTGGGCTTCGGGGTCTGAGCTGAAATGCTCTCCCAGCTTGACACGGAACTGCTGACAAATGATCTGTTTTAATTTTGACCCTTTATTACCAACAGTAAGCACTCTGCAGCATGAACAATTTCAAGTTGGCAACAGCAAATTTTCAGTTTGTCATCTGTGACACCTTGTACAATCTTTCAAGGCAGTGTTCTGTATGAAGATACATTTTATAGTCAAATGGAATGACTCGATCAAACTCTCCATCATCAATGGTTGGTTTGTTTTGAAAAAGCATCACTGGCAATCTGAAGATGATAAGCCATCCTAGATGTTCCTCAAGGGATTATGTTTGCCACATGTCTGCATAAAGTGGAGATTTGACTTACTCAAATGATTCCCACGTTCAAAAGAGACTTCCACCACTTCTGTTTTTCTGGCTTGATGATGGAGGCAGTTACAATGGGAAGAGCACAGGAACAGCTCTGCCAAGTCAGGCAACGTGCTACGCTAGCCCACTCTCCTGTGTCCAAGAGTGGTCAGTAGCAATGCCTCAGTAAAAGCACAAGACAAAAGCAAGCATACCGTAATGGTTATTGTTTCTCATCTCTTTTTCCCAGGAAATCTCTCAGCTTCCAATGGGTTATGGTCTCAAGAGCTTTCTTAAGCAGCAGGAAGATCTTTGTATTGAAAACTATTCCTGCTTTTGTGCAGCTGATTTGCTTGATTCAAATGCACAGTCTCACATTTATCAGAACTAATTTTTGATCATTTTGCTTCAGTCTTTGCCAGACTGATCAGAACAAAAGGTAGAATGCAGAAGTCTGACATTTCCGAAGTAGGCAGTGTTAAAAATACTGCCTCCCTGCGAATCTTTGCTTTATGCACTACATATTGCAGTCTCAAACTTTGCCTATTGATCTGGCCTGACTCGGAGACACAATATTGATGAGCAGAATACAAAATATATTCCCCCCATATATGGCAACTGCACCAGTAATTACACTCCCTTTCATCAAAATATATCTGAATACTGTCACTGTAAATCCTGATTCATTGTCAAATGATTTCCTTGTTACTGCTGCTGTTTTCCTCCCACCTTTTAGCAAGCTGTAAGGGAGTAGTTTTTACTGGATCGGTTTTAGGCAGCCCTTTGAACTTGCTTTTCTCAGTTCCAGGCCTTTTTGAAGAGAATGTGTCATGTATTTCATACTGAATTTAACATGCAAGCTTGGACTACCTGTGAAGATTTTTTTTTTTGCTTTTTGCTTCTTCCTCTAGGGAATTAGTAGTGAGACAGGGTGGCAAAGGCTTGTCTGTAGCTGCTCCTACCATTACAACCACCTCTGCAGAATCCTCCTTGCAGAGCTACCACCAGGCAAAGGGAAGCATTGTTTTCTAGCACAGCTGTGTTCTATATCTGACTGATGTAGCATAAAGTAAATCCTAACATTTTGCAGGTATTGCTTTGCTGGTGGGGATGTGGGGGTTGGTTTTGGTTTTTTTTTGTTTATTCCCTTGTATTTTTCCCTGCAGGCTTGTAACTCATAAACCTATCCTAGCACAAGTTTATAATAAGGACCTGGTATAAAACTCCCCATGTTGACTGCAAAATTACTTTCAGGTTATTGTATCTAATCACATTTTTTTGCTTGTTAGTTTTCTGCTGGATTAGCTAATCGAACAGGCCCACTGAGGGGTCAGAGAAGTGGGAGAGAGAAAAAAAAGGAAGGGAAGCAAAGTGTGACAGGGGAGAAAGGGAGGGAGCTGCCTGCTCCTATACCTGCTTGTGGTGGCAATAAAACTAAATGGGCTTTGCAATCTTGTCAAACTGCACCCTAAAATATGCTGATTTACATGTTGGTTTTCCCAGTCACTGGAAATAATGATCTTCCAGGGAATATTAAGCCACAGTGAACTTTAAGCCAATTTACTTCTGAATGAGAGCATTCCCACAGGTATGTAATGTTCTTTAGCTTCTGCACGTTAATTTCATGCTTTTAAACTCGTAACTTCTCAGTGGTTTCCCACATAGATATGTCCCAGCTATGTTATTTTTTTCATTATTTTGAATTTAAAAATAAAGGGGAATCTGCAAAATGCGAATGCAGCTAGCTTGAAAAGTTTGCAGTGCTTACCACACATCTTCCGCTGTGTCTAGGTGCCGTGTCTAAACTGAAATCTTAACGCAGTGTTGGCAGATCACTGCCATCACACTTTCGCTAGACAAATGTCGATTTCTGCTCAGCACAGATGCACATTACAATATCCACATAGGTTATTTTGTCCTGATGCCATGCACCCTTTTTTACAACAGCGTTCCAAGGCAAGTTACTCTCAAGATAACATGACAACAGCACTCGAAAGGCGGTGCTCGCCAGCAGTGTGTATTGTGCTCCTACTCGGCTTCGCTGCAGTGTACCGGAGTGGAAGGAGGTTGGGGGGTGGCAGCGGGTACTGAACCATGGTGTCAGATTTGACAGCTTCAGAAGCAAGAAGCTTAAGCTTTGAGACAAAGCTCTGCATGCTGGCCATCTGGGAGGCAGCTCCTTTTGCTTGGCTTTGGCGGTGGGTGTTGCCACTCTGACTGCTAGGGCATGGTCTGCTGCCTGCAAGAGTGTGCGGGCTCTTCATCTGCTATTAGGTTGTGAGTATCTGCTTGCTACCATATGGCTGCATTAAAAAGAGACAGAGGAGAATAAGCTGTAAAGCAACTGTAAAAATTCTGTTCAATGCTATTCCGTGGTGAAAGGACTGCTGGCTCACCCTCCTCTTCTCCCAAGTCATTACAGTTATGGGTTTAAATAGATACACCTACATCCATTCAGCCCCTATCATTTCCCCACTTTGCTGCTTGAAGCAGAGACACTTCTCTGCTTGATGCTCTGAATCCTGTACAATTCAGGGTGCTTGGATAAAGGCTCAGTTGTATTTTAATTTTTTCCTTTCTGCTGTTATTTGTCAAAGGAGGCTAAGGATGGAATTAAGTGAGATGGGATTTGCTTTGATGGAGATGTTTTGGAAAAGTTGCCAGGCTTGCTGGAGTGATCTGGTGAGGAAATGGGGACTCTTCTGTCCTCTGCAAGAGGCTAATTCTGTCACACCACAACAGGAGAGAATCGTGCAGCAGCACCAACAGAAAGAGGATATTTTGCAATATAATAATTGTCTGTGTGGCTGAAGAAGAACAAATGCTTTCCTAGCTCCCCATGGAACTAATAAAGGAAGGCAAGTTGAGGAGCTTGGGATAATTATTTAGTCATCTTAAATATTTATGAGCTACAGAATGTGCTACATGCAGTTTAACAGGGACTTGACAATAGCAACATGCATTATCTTGTTTCGCAGGGGCTAAAAATACTTAATCTTACTCCTTTAAAAAAAATCATTAATCCTAAATACGTTTTAAGCCAAGAATGAAGCTGTAAAGTGCAAGAGGAAGGAGAAGAATTTTTTTTTCTTTTTTATCATTACCCTCATGCAGGTTGGGGAAAACACTGCAGGAATAAAAGTTTTGTTGAGAAGATTTTACGTGAGCTTCCTGAGAGTGGTGATGGTGGTAGGGGGTGTGTAATTCTTGATATTAAACAGTTTGCCATTGGC
>JAVJGJ010000030.1:2603375-2619600 GCA_035590215.1 Microhierax caerulescens
ATTTTTGTTTACAACAATAATAATTGTGTGTTTGTTAATAAGGTAAAAAAAAAAAAAAAAAAAAAAAAAAAAAAAAAGAATCCATAAGAAAAATAACGGGTTTCTTATGGACTTACATTTTTGTGGCAATGTGAAAGTGAAAGCAAATCAAACTGCCCACATGGGTAGAAAGCAGGCAGAGCTTTACTCATCAGCTCTGCATGCAGCGATACCAACTGTGAATAGTGGTAGGTGGGGACTATGCGCTTCACTGTCCTTATGTCTGTTGCATCCTTGCCTGTGGGTGAATACTTCTGCTTCAGATTGTAAAGTCCTTTGTGCCTTAAGTAATGTTCCAAAGTCACATAAGTGAACTCCAAAGAAGCAGCAACTTAAACCCAAATTTTCTCAGTACCATCTGCAGACACTCGGTTGAGTGAGACACTCTTCTCCTTCCATTTTGGCCACGGAAAAAGTAAGCGAAATTGCAAAGAGAGTTATACAAGACATTATATCAAATTTTTATGTAGATGACTTAAAAGATGAGGCCCAGAATTAATATGTGCATTCAAAACCCCTCCTACAGTAAGAGATCAATTAAAAGCAGAGGACATGCAGTCAGCTAGAAGCCAGGGTGATGACACAAAGGAATAACAACCCTGACAACTAAGGAGAGAAAAGGGAGCAAAATGCAACTAGTGAAAAAGCTCTAAATTGTTTGCTGCAGAAATTTCAGTACTCTGGTGCAGACAAGTATTGCCTAATGCAGCAGAAAGTCTATTGACTTCACGTATTCATTTTTTAATAAATGATGCAGCAGCGTTTACAATGCATTAAGCATTTTTATATCATAGCAGCAATATTTATCAAGGTGCTACAAAATGTGTCTCTTAGAAGCCTCACATGGCTTTTGCATCTCATCTGGTTATGACCTTTCTAAGCCATTGACTAACAATCAGTTGAAAAACAGCTAACATGGCTAATAATAATTACTTAAAATTGTTTTGCTACACGCTAAAATTTCTGTTTGAATGCAGACAAGCTATAGATGCAACTTGGGACATTAAAGACAAAGTTGCCCATTACAGCTTTATTGATCTAACAGCTTACTACCACTAAAAGGCGGCAGTTTCTTTCCTTCTCTTACTTTCTCCACTATGTCAGCAATCATCAGATCCTCTGCACAATCAGTACAACTTGATGGACTGGTAAAAAAGGAAAAAAAAAAAAAACAATAAAAAACTGACCTGGCAAAATTAAATCATTGGGTTAGCAAACTGAATCAGCTCCAAGCAAAAGGTCAGCGAGAGAAGTTGTAGCCAAGAGACTAAGGGAAAGGTGAAAAGACTATCTGTTCTGGAGTGGGAATTTGCTAGATTAGCTCAAATATATTTTCACTGAAATGTCTATTTGATGTAAGTCAGTGCAAGAGACCCTAGACTGTTTATGCATGAACTTGTGAATCTGCGGTTTCTGAATCTCTAAATAGGACACTACTGCAAACTTTCTGGAAGGCTCAAGTGACAAGAACTCCCAGTATTTTGATATGACCATAGGTTTTGTAATACTCCTTGCAAGTTCAGATCAGGCTGTTGATCTACTGCTATTCCATTCTCAAAACACAGCAGGAATTCCAGAACAGAGCATTTCCATATGTAGGAAGCGTTAAATATAGCATTAGGCGATTTAGTGACAGGGACACAGGTCAGGAGGTGGTACTCAGTGCCTTCTCTGCTTTCATCCATCACCTGTGAGGCATCTCAGATCCCTGAGCTTAGTGATGGGGTACAAGGAGAAGAGCTACCAGCAGTGGATGAGGATAGTCAGGGTTTACTTGACATAGCTTGACCCACACAAGTCCACGGGACCTACCAGGCTGCATCTAGGGGTATTGAGAGAGGTGGAAGGTGTCCTTGCAATACCACTCACTGTCATCTTTGATAGCTTATGGAGATCAGGGGAGGCCTTCCAGTCACTGAGGAGAAGGGAAAGTTGCATTCACCTGTAAAATGGGTCAAAAAGATAATTCAGGGAGCTATGAGATGGTCAGCCTCACTTTGTTCCCTATAAAAATCAGAGAGTAAGTCCTCATGGAACTGTTTCTGGATGCATGGGTAATGTGACAATGTGTGTGTGTTGTAGCTACATATGTGTGTATACATGTATCTATATATGGATATATAGATAGATATAGATATATTTTAGTTAATGAATTAGCACACTATGGTGTGTGGAGATAACCAAGAGCTCAGGTCAGCTTTAAACTTCAAAAATTAAACTTTTAAAAATTAATTTATTAACAACACACTTTGTTTTAATGGTTAGTTCTTTTACTTATTAATCAACAGTACTTATAGTTATTCATCAACATTAATACATATAGAAAACTGTTACTCTTTAACACTTGTAACCTAAATACCACAGAGGTAATGGTATGTAGACAGCACAGATGACTTACAGTCCATATCGGTCTTAGTGGCTAAGGCCAAGATCATCAGGTTGAGTCATTGGCGAGAGAAGACAGAACTGCAACAGACTCTAGTTTTGTCTCGTTCATTGCTCCCTGATGATTTTATGTTACATGTTATTATCCCTCTCAAAAAGGGAATTCCCAACAACTCCCGATAATACTTATTTTGTATTTGCTTTTGGCAAGTTCAACTTCTTGTGTATTGAGTAGGATGTTCTGCATATTTGCAGCCTCTTTTGCTTATCTTGCTACTTATCTTGCAATTGTTTGTTTTCTGGATGCTTCTTAGGTGTACTTACACACAATTTGCTTGTTGGTTGCTATATTACTCAAATAGCAATTGGAAATGTTTGTATATTATGTCTGGCTGTGCCATAACATTTACAAAATACTTGTATACTGTTATTTGTTATACTGTTTTAGTATGACAATATTTGGCTCCAAAGCAAAGTACTATTAATTATATATGGATTGATGAACTTCTAATTTATTTGTGGCCTCTGCTTTGACTACATGCAGTATGGTGTTTGAAAATTGTTTCATAGAAGCCCATTAGTAGAGAATAATTCTACCTTATTCTAACCAAAGAGATGAATATTCACAAAATATTCTCAGACGAATACAATCTAGTGCTTGTTCAGATCCCTGTGTTTTGACTGATGCTATTAGCTGTAGGGTAGGGATCTGCAAACTTCTGTTCCTGAAATTGTGCAGATATGCTCTGGGGCACAGCAGTGAACAGATTTAGTCGTAGTACCTATTTCACTGGGCAACTCAACTTGCATGAATATAAATAATTGGATAATATGGCACACTATTTTAGATATTGAATAATATTAGATTTTAGATAATATAATGCTCCAGTTCTGCTACTTTTATTGACCGAAACTTTGACAAATTTTATTACATTTATAATCGATTTCTAAATGTCTTGTTTTATTCCTAAATCACGAGATACTGTTAGATTATTACATGAGGACTCATGTATTTTAAAAATTAGAATGTCCAATATTAATAGTTCTGAAACCCAATGTGGAAGGAAATAAAAAGATCTACCTCCTTCAGTCTTGTTTTGGTTCCTTCGGTTCCTGGAAATGGCAATGGAAGTGTGTTGGGTGCCCATTTTTCATTCTCCATCCTGTCAGCTGGTCTTTGAATCAAAACAAAAGTAAAAGCAAGGGGGAAGGTATCCATCAGCATAGAGTTTTTCCCTCTCTTAACTGTACTTTGCCTTGGATGATTTCTCAGCTAGCAGTTATGAGAATTATATGTCTTATGGATTTCCTCATCATTATAAGCAATGTGTAAAGTACCTCAGGCAATACCTCAGTTCTCCAGAGATTACCTTAGTGAAGACCTTATGTGAATATAAGATGTTGCTTTTGGTCATACTACTCCAACTTTAATTAGATAAAAAGGATAAATAAAAGTTGTTGAATGCTTTTTAGAGCAGCAGAAATAACACCCTGAGATCAGTAGAGATATGTAGATCATGGAGTAAAGCCTGCCCAATCCTGCAGGTACAAGAGACCTTGAGTACATCTGTCCAGCTCTAACTAGCTAGATTAATCCAGTAATTGCTTCCAGAGAAATAACAGATTAATTTGCTGGTTTAACAGTGTGGGACAGGGCTTGAAGAGCAAGCCTCCAAGCATGGTTCAAAAAACAAGCAGGGACAGGTTGGACATGTTGGAACTTGTCGGCCAGAAACCTTGGCATGATAAAGGGGATGAATAGATAACAGAGACAGGATGCCAACTGTTGTGAGTCATCACGAGATAAGATATGGAAATGAGGTACAGATGGCCCAAGGAGGAGTGACAAGTTGCAGGATAAGGACTTAAGAGTTGTCATGGAAATTCCCTTATGGTGTCCTTTGTTTGTTGATTAACCAACCAGGGATTGCCCAGTACATAATGCTCAGCCTAAAGAACCTATCTGTTTAAAGTATGCAGCCTCTGAAAACAGATATAAACTTGTAATGGAGTACAATAAAGTTGATGTCTTGCTTGCATCAAGCTGTGTCCCGTCTCTTCACTCACTGCATAACAGTTTCCATATTCATATTTTATTCACATTTGCAGACCAGAAGGTGATAGAAAACCCAGTGACAACTTCTAATTGCCCTTGGATATGGAGAATATCAAGGAGATTGGCCTGGTTATATGATTAGCAAGGCTACTGATGGCATTTGCTGACAGTCTGATAAGAAAATAAAACACATCCATGGGCATCCAACACCACATTGGGTGGTGGAATGGTTGATTCTGATGTAACTGCTATGCATGGAAGTTGAGCCACCAGCCCAGGACCCCAAACGTGCAACAAGCAGTGAGTGTCCTCTTTTGAGACCATCGTACTGGTCTGCCATGAGTGTGAAGTGTGTGTATACTGTAGAACAGAGGTCTTCAATAACAAATCACTGTCAATGCCATATATCTGCCCTACTCAGAAAATAAATCAGAGATTCCATATAACAGAGTTGTGTAATTTTGGTCTTGCATCCATCTCAGTCCTCACTTCCCTGTGACAAACTGCTACTCTAATCAGGTAAGAAATGCTTAAGCAAAAGAACAGGAAATCTCTAAGTACTTGTATTTTTCCACGATTTTAAAGCATTCTGCCTATAATGTGACTCGGCTAATGCAAAACTCAGCTCCAGCAGTGTACTAGTGGGCATGTATTCCAGAAGTCCTTTGGGCTAAATAGAGTGGAGGTTTCCAGGCAACAAAGAATTTGACAAAATCGACTTTGAAGTCTGTGCATAAGATGCCTACGTTTATCTTAAATAAAACTCATAGACCATCAGAGAAATGCTTTCTTTATAAAAACAACCATAGTTCTTATTCTAAAACAATGTGATTTGAACAATGTCTATACATTTCCCCCATAAAAACTTTCTGCATTACATTCAGACTGAACTTGTGGGGAAAAAAAAAAAAAAGTGTTTGAATATTTAATATTGTAAAATTTGTTAAGTTACCATTTTTCATTTATGGCTTTAGAGATGACACTAAGTTAACTGGATATCACAAAGCAGAAAGTAAATCTGAAAAACTGAGACTACTTAATTTTATACCATGCTGCCCAAAGTTATAACACTAGGAAATGCAAGTTTCCAAACTCAGACACAAATAAAAGTGAAATATGACATTATTATGACATGTACTCAACTTGTGGTGTCAGACTAAGTTCAGGTTTACCTTATTTAGTTTACAGAACTGGTAGGAGAGCTTTGAAAATGTGTGTAAGGAAATATTAGGACATCAGTTATGGCTGGTGATGCAAATACAGTCAGAATAAATTTATTAGTAAGGTAAAAAATCTGAGGGAAATAGTAGGGAGAAAACAATAAAGCAAGGAATAGAATGCAGCCTCCCTAAAGTGAAGATAACTGAAGTAACAGCAATTGATACATTGATACATTCTTTCTTTCCTGCCATGATCCGAATGCTTCACTGAAGGTAATGTGAAAGAAAGGAAAAAAAATAAAAAAAAAAAAGGAAAAAGCTTGCACAGGCCACCACACACAGATACTGGAGATTCCTACTCTCCTAGGTGTACCTCTACATTGGTAACAATTGAGATCTACAGGCTAGTGAGATCTGTAGGCAGAAACCTTTCATTTTCTTCTTGTGCTGCAGACAAAGAGGTGAGATGAAGGCTTTTCCTATACTCAGAGAAAATCCTTTCTTTTTTCTTTTCATGGATTTTTGTTAGACGTTTTAAAAATACTTATGGGAAATAAGGCAATGACTGAGACATTTTAAAATGTTTATACAATTTATTGTAACTTCTGAAATACATTATTACCTCCTGAATTTTTGAACTTATTGGTAATAAGAAGAAGAAAGAAAAAAGAAGGGGAAAAAAAAAAAAAAGCACCTGTTTTAAGATATTAAGATGGGATAAATTGAGCAGCCACTCATTTTAAAATGAGAGCAGGTTTTGCAATGCTGTTACAGTCCTTCCATGTTTGTAGAAAAAGTGCTTCTCTGTACTGACAGCTCAGGAGGTGCTCAGCACGCTGACAAAGTAGCTATAAAACAGCAGTGAACTGCAGCTGCCCAGGTCTGTGGGGACTGCACATTCAGTCAGGTTCTTACAGTTTTGCAATTACTTCTGTGGCCAAGCGGTTCGTTATTAAGGATGTAGAAAAGTACTTTTTCAGAGAACAGGAAAGGCATGAACAAAACCAGCGCCACGAGGCTGCAGGAACTGCACTTGGCTACACCGCTTACCATGAAACCGTGGAGAAATCTCCTGACTGTGAGAGGGCTGAAGGCATCTGTGATTAGAAATAAAAGACCTGTGTTGGGAATGGAAATGACACGAGTGTGGCACTGTGGAGGGGCCCCATGCTGACCACCAGCCCTGGTTGCACCAGCCTGTGGCAGCGAGATGCTCCCCTTCCCTCCCTGCCTGGGGTCTGGAGAGGGGCAGAGGGAGGCAGAGGTACTCAGAGCTGGGCTGGGAAAGAGGTTTTTTTTCAGTCACAGCACCCAGAGATAACACGTACTGTGTGTGTTGGGAAAAAGAAAATTATATATGCGGTAGTGGTATTGCCAGTGATATTCTGGGAGAACTGGGAGCACGGGCTTTGCCACTGTGACAGATGATTCCCTTGCTCTTTCAGGCGAACAACAAAATATTTTGTCAGGTTAGGTTCACATAAACATATTGCTAATTATACACAAAGACACGAGGTCTAGTTTATTAAACACTGGTGCTCTAATTGGCAGTTTCCAAAACCGAAAAAAAAAACCCAATTATGGCCACTGGAGGGCTCAAACACATATTAAGAAACATCCCAGCCCATGGACTGTGCCTGGCCACCAAGCAAAGGTGAGACATTAACGTCATTACACAACTAGGAGTGAATATTTGAGGATCTAAATATGAAACATGGTGGCTAGTGAGATGTAATTATGAGATGGATATTATGTTGTCCTGAAATTTAATTTGCATATGCCTCTTTCTAGTCACTTCTTGCTAAAGAATACTAGCAGAAAGAGGATCTCCTGTTCCTAATGGTCACTAATATTATGCTCAGTGCTTTAGACATAAAGCATTATTTCTTGGAAGACTGACAATAAAAATCTTTTCCTTTATACAGAGGTGAAATCTGTGCAAATAAAAATAAGGACAACTACATAGTAATTTTTCCATTTTCCCATTGTAGCAGGTTACAAGAATCAGAGAAGTGTGATTTTTGCTAAACCAGTTGATTTCAAAATAGCATTTTACTTATTTCTGAAGAATTGTCAGAAAGTTTGGACAAATTCTAGATAAAGATAAAGAGGTTAATTAACTAGACATTTAATCGACTTATGACATTGAAGGGGTTTACTTAACTGTTAAAATAATCTCTCATGTATTTTTAAAGTAAAATACTTGAAAGATCTTCACAGATTTTTCTGGGATTTACTGTCACCTGAAGGTTATTAATCATCTTTAAAAAGCAGGAGTCCAGGTAAGTGTTTTGCATGAAGTTAAACAAGTCCATTTACAAAGCACATCAACAGTATCAGTTAATGACATTATAGACTACCAAGACTGGTGATACCTTTGATGCATAATTATGCTGTATTTAACACTGTGGAAGCTGGAAGGCCTGACTCAGATGGGAATCTGCCATGTCAAAAAAATGCATGAATATGTAGTGTGAGGGATGAAAACCCCTATGCTGAGTTGAAATGTGGAATGGACTCCAATAAGCAAAAGGAGATAAGATGGAGTGCAATTATCACTGTTTTTAAGGAAAGTGAGATAGACACGTTAGGATTCACAATACACACAGGCCATATTTTCAAAAAAGGAACAGAATTTGAGTGGTCCTAGCATGATCAATTCCTGCTATCATGAAGGGTGCCAGAACTAGTATATCTCCTGAAACTGATCCGTCAGAAAGCTTACTAAAAATCCATGAACATGTGCCTGTTCCTAAGTGTTTTAAGAATTTTTAAGAATTTATTTTTTTATTTTAAATAAAAAATTAAGAATTTTAATTTTTTAAGAAGCACCTTTGGATGAATTTCCATTTCTGTTTGCACTTTTGGACCACAAATACGTTCAAGGTGGTCCATGCCCCCCCACTGTCTGTGGCACATTCCCAGTGCTCTCTTCAACTTACTCCAGCCCAGACAGGTCAAGATTTGTTCAGCAAACTTGCGAAGTGAGGATTCCAAGCCTGCATTTTGGTTTTCTTCAATTTTTTTTCCATCCACATTCAAACTTTAATTGTGAACTCCATCATCAATTCTTCAGTAATTTTTATTCATGCAGTTTTATAAGTATATGCTTACATGTAAAATAGATATTTAAATCTGCATCCATATGTATAAATAAAATATTTTATATTTTAATATATTTATAACTTTTTAAAATACAAATATATATGTGTAAAGAGAAAAAAAGAGATGTTCAGGAGTCCTCTCTGTGCAAGGCCCTTGAGGTACTTCTGGGCTAAAGAAGACGGCAGGGCTTCAGCAGCCAACCAGCCTCAGGGAGTTTTGTGACCACCTGGGCTCTGGCCTCTGTCTGTTTCATTTTCATATTATTGAGCAGTACAGTCATTCTCCTTCTCAGCCTTCAAATTTTTGCCTGCAGCGAACAATGAAAGTCAGGAAAAATTAATCAGATTAGATGTTTAACAGATTTCTATACTTCTTATTCCAATTAGAAACTAATTGGCCAGATACTTCTTTAAAAAGCAAGATCAAAGATGCTGAGTACTACATCCATGAAATCCATTCTGTCCACACAACTGATAAAGAGACAAGGTGTTCATTACCATACCAATCACGCATCCAAAACCAACCTACTCAAAGAAAAAAACTAAAAAAACCCAACAAAACAGCAAACAGAAAAATAAACCTCAAACCCCAAACAGAATTTGGTGATATAAAGTATTGCAAAGGATTAATCTGATAGGAACCTTTCTGAAAACAAACAAAACAATAGCAGAACATCAACTGTTCAACAACAAAAAAAGTTATCAAGGAAGAAAAATAGAAAAGGTCTTCAGGAATGAGCTTGTTTAGGTACCCATGATAAATGCATGGGTATGGTGTATCTTTTAGTGCGTACTAAGGAAAAGGATCCTTGTCCTCATAAGAGCCCATTTCTTTCTGCTCGGTGAGCTGGTGCCCTGCTTTTCTGTAAAACTTTCCCCAGCAAGATGTATGAAGAATTTGAGTACAAATTTAGGCTGCAGGCTGATAACATATCACAAGCCCGTTATTGGGTGTGGGTGTGGGTGGGGGGGTGGGGATGCAGGGTGTGTGTGGAGAATTGCAGAGGAACTCTCTGCTTTGGACATTTCTGAATCTTGGTATCACTAAACTTCAAATTTAAAATTTATGACTTCTAAACCAATTGACACTTGAAGGAAATATTTGTCAGCTACCTCTTCACTGTGGAATAGCCTATTTTTTCTGGAACTCAGGAAGAAACAAAAAGTGAGAGGTAGTTTCCTTATCCAACGCTGGATACTACATAAAATATACCTAGTCTGTTTTCTGTATGGCAGTACAAGTACCAACTTTTTTGGTGGTTTTATTCTTCCTTCTACTTTGGCTGTGGTTTTCATGGTTCTTCAAAACAAACCCCTACATTTTATGTGCATTTTCCCCAAAACAAAGTTCCTTCATTTAAAATGTTAGAGCGGCCTTGAATTTTTTTTAGGTAGTGACATGCATCTTTTTTCTACATCTATCTTAAATAAAAAGCAGTAGTTGAAGTAACCACAGTTGTATCTATGAAAAAGTCATATTTTAAAAACATGGTTCAGTATGTACCCAAAAAGCTATCAACTGTATACTGATAGCATCTTGTTCTAGATACATATATATTTGAATTTATTATTTCAGTGAAAACTATAATAAGATTAGTATAAATGGTTAAGTTCTTTACCCTGTATTTTGCCAGTCATATATCATGAAGTTCCTGATTCCTACAGGTTTCCACAAATTAAGTTATAGATAAAGTCCCAGTTTGTTAATTCTCTTGTTTCACTATCAAACTTGAATTGCATTATTTCCCACATAATATATATATATGAAAAGTTACCTTGAAATGTATTACTAAATCAAAGTTGATGCATAATTAAAACAAGTATTAACAACTGCTGCCACATAACTCAGACTATTATGTTTTTTCCCAGAAAGAAAATAAAAGTCATGTCATGCATTTGTTTATTCTTGAAAGTGAAAAATTTATTATACTCACAATCTTCCCTTGTAATAGGTTTCAGAGCAAATCACTTCATTTTAATCTCAATATTGTAGTACTCCTCAGTGAAAAATGCTGGAAACTGAACTTCCATATGTAGTTCCAATAACATTAATATAGTTATCTTGAGGCATTTTGCTAGTCCTTTTTAGTGGTGTAGTACTGCTTGGAGTTTAAATGTGTATGCCAGATATTACCTAGTTTAGAATGAATTCAAAGTGGATAAATAAAGTACTAAGATTCTATCAAAAAAATTGTTTCTGGCTTAAGCAACTACCCTGCTTTGTAATTTGAGAGCTAGAATAGCAAGGAAAGAATACCTTCCATTCCCACACACTGAAACCTTGTACCATCCACTGTCTTTTTGTCATCCACAAAAAACCTTGTACCATCCACTGTCTTTTTGTCATCCCCAAAATTAGGGGTTTTGGTTTGTGGTTTTTGGGTTTGTTTGTTGGTTTGTGGGGGTTTTTTTTGTATTACATTAGTTATACAAATATATCCCATTAAAAGGAATGCTTACACTTTCCCCCCAGATATTTGGATACTTTTCTTTCTTTCTTTTTTATCCTGTAAAGTTTAATTAGGATATTTAATCCTAAGGATTTTACCTTTCACTTTTAAAATATAGTTTAAAAACATAGGCTATTAATAGTGTTACATTCACTGATAAAATTACGTACTGGTTTTTGGTTTTCTGCTGAGACCACTTTTTAGGATAGTTGGGTGAGCATCTGGAAAAGCAGTTTTTCAGGTCTGTGGTTCTCACATTTCGATTACGCTTCTGGGAAAATAGGAAATGCTGAAAAGTTACCTTGATTTTGCATAAAATTCATTCTCATATAAACCAATTCTATCAAAATCCCAAGATGAGATATCTCCTGGCAGGGGATGAGGAAGAAACTATTTCTGAATCTGAAAAGAATCTCTACTGAACTGTCAATATATTAAACCTCACCAAAGCACAAGCTTTTGTATCCCTGGTTATTTTGGACCTAGATTCTCATTACAAAATTCAAGTGTTATTTGTTTCTTATTATTTTTTTGTTTAGAGTTTTTTTTTTTTTAATACTATTCCATATATTTAATAAGTATTATATTTATCATCCTTCACTGACTGCTTTGTTTAAAAACCAAGTAGCCGTTTTCTGAAATATAGCTCTGTAAATACTTCTGGACATGATGCAGTTAGAGGTGTCACATGTTCAAGCTGAACAGGCCATTTTCAGTCAGAAATGTGAACATGTATGAGCTTCCAAAAGCTAAAAGATGATGGTTCCAGTACTGCTGTTCACAAACATGTTTTTAAAGTGCAGAGTGACTACTTAAGTACAAAATGAGAACTTAAAAGCTGTCAGGTAACAAATGAATGTTTAAATGCTGCAAGAGGTAATGTTGTTTTCCCTGAGTGAGTTAAATCATCATCTTCCATCTATATTCATAGCAGCCAAGTTAAAGAAAATAGCACTTACCCCATCCACAGACCAAGAGTATCTTGTGTTTAAGCTCAGTGAAAACCATGCTGACCTCAACAGATGGGCTTTATTTTGTCATAAAATACAAAATTAAAAAGAGAAAAAAGTAGTCAGAGCAGCAATTTCTCCAAGTCAGAAAAACTCTGACTGTAACTCCTAAAACAGCCTTGTACTGATGTCCTCCAGTGTTTGAAATTATTAAAGAAAAAAGATGTGCAGAAGGGCTGAATTTTAAATGGATGGTATCAAAGACATACTAGCTTTCTTAAAGCCACCAAATTCAAAAGAGCCAAAAAATTAGGGTTTAGAAAAGAAGGAGCAGTGAAATCTGTGGCCATGTCAGCATCTATTACAGAAGGGGTAGGGGAACGTAAAGGCATGAAAAAAACAATGGGTATCTCTCTTCTAGGTATTTGTTCATAGCAACTTTAGAGGTTTTAGGTCTTTCTATTCTATTAGCATTATAGAAACTATACAGAGCTGGTGCAAATGGAAAAGCAAGAGGGAAAGCACTAGGTTAAAAAATAAAAATTAATTAAATTTATGTACAAAGACTATAGTGGAACTTTTTTTTCACTGTTGATTTGCCTTCCTTCACAATCTGGATTCCTGTTCCCCAGTCAGTGATACATCATCAAATGAATTTCATCACTCCTTTGCTGTGAAGGAACGCTGAAAGGAAAAAAGTGAAACTATCTTCTGCTGGATACTCTTTTTCCTACTTAGTTAAATACCTAGAGGAGGACATGCATAGAAAAAAGTCTTCCATGTTAAAAAAGCAGTCCTGAAAATCTTCATGTGGCTTCTCCTCAAACAGTCACCTAAAGAAATACAGACATTGCTCAAGGAATATGTTTTACAGTTCTTCATTAAACACATATTTCTCCATTTCCACCTGGTGTTTCAGAGTGCTTGGTAGCTTGACACATGCCTTGTACACATAGAGCAGCGAGGGGTGCTCTGGTGCTGCCTCCCCTCAGGACTGCGTGTGCATACTGGGCGATAAATGTTCAGATAAACTTCATCAAGAAGCCTGAAATTGGAAGCTGCTAGATTTCTCCTTTTCTGAATTTCTACATTCCCACTCATTTGCTGTCTTTCCCACTCTGACCCAATAACTCTGACATTGATTTTTATGTAATGAGCAATCCAAAGTTTGTTATATGAACTGTCAAGACTGACAAAATGAGCTCCTATCAGAGAGTAATTTATAGTTTGTGTTTTGGTCATTTCTCTTGAGGAATGTAGGTTGATCTCCTCAGGCAAGGGAAGATATGAACATAGTTTTCAGGAAAGCTACAGCAAATGAATCAGATGGCTTCACTATCTGGACTTCCTTCAGTCCTATTAAACAAGAACAATCTTTTTCTAGTCTTTGAAAAAACAGGCAGACTCATAACCCCAGGCTGTGGACACCAAGTGGTCAACAACCTTATTATCTTTTCAGAGGCTGCAGGATGTATTGCGTTTAAGTTATAACTGTGGTAGAAGGATGAATTTCAGGTTTGTGTTACAGTATATAAACTGTGGTCTCCTTAGTGACCAGTTCCCTGGGTGGTCCAGGGACTCTCCAGCAAGTCTCTCCATAAATGAGACCATGGGCAGATTTGTGAACACCAACAGATATGAGACCACAGGTAGCTTTGTGATATCGAACCAGTCTGAGATAAAGTGCTTCACAGAACTCCTGCTGCCTTCACAACAAAGGGTTAAATTAAATATCCCACGATTTCTCCAGGTTGGACTTTCAAACAGTCCCCGAAGTTCTCCTGCCAGATCCTGTACTGCAGGGATCAACAGACAGGCAACGTTTGTATGCTTCATTTTATGTTGTTACGCCCTGGATGAAGATCGCCAAGGCCCAGTGACTCCCTCAGGCGGTTTCAGCTGTAGAATTGACCACACTGAAATAAAATAGCTAATATTTTTGTCACTAAAATAGCTGATATTTTTGTCACTATAATAGCTAATATTTTGTCAGGCAGTAGAGACCTTTATTTGAGCCCATACACTCCTTTCTCTTACTGCAGTCTGAACAATTTTTTAGTTTTATTTTTTTGGAAGTTGCAGTAAGACATTCCACACATTTCATATTCCTGAAAAACTAAGAGTTAGCATTTCTTCAGTTAAGCCATTCAATTGATCAAAAGTACTTTAAGCAAAAACATTATATCTGGTAAATATTCTGATAGCTTCACATTGCATGAAATATGATAATGAAAGTGTTTTGGATGACTTGAAAACATATCTGTTATTTCATCCAGCCCTGAAGGTAACTCTAACGGCTTCTCATATTCACCCTCATTAGAAACTCAGCTACATTCTGTAAGTCAGAGCATGACTCATTCTTTTGAAATTAAAAGAGACTTTTACCGATTATTTTCACATTAAACCCCACAGCATTATTTTTCCCCATCTAATGCTATTTCTAAAAATATTCTACTCCAGGTACCCACTGATCAGGCTTTTGCCTCAGCAGACCATTTGAAGCGCAGGACAGAAATGAACAGCACTTTCAGCTATCTATTAGTAGACAGAAATTAGAAAGTCCCTAAGCATAGATTAATAGAATTTAAAGGGTTATTTTTCAAATTTGACCATGACAAAGACTGAGACATCTGTGTCAAAAGCAGCACAAAAAAAATCTGTAAACATGTTAAAGAATCACCTGTCAACATTTCAGAATATTGGTTGCAAAGATATTTGGGGAACTTGATTTTTTAAAGAGTAATTTTTTGCAGGGGAGTTTGGAACAATACAGCAAGACTGTATAAACCATGAGTCAGCTTTTCTAATTTCATTCCAGCCGCGCTAATGGCAATGGGAAGCAAATGCTTAGTTTCCCCAGTCTTTCTGGCACTTTCTAAACTCCCACAAGACAGTTACTCAGAATCATACTGGTGGACTATAATATAAGCCACATCTTCTGAATTCAAACTTCAGAAGAATGTAGAAAACACAGAGGTGCAAGCATTTTCAATAGTGATTTTGCTAAACAACCAACCAGCCACAATGTAATTCACTTAGAAGCCCATCCTTATTTATTTTTTAAGTATGAAATTAATCTGGGATTTAACCATTACAAGTACGGAGTAGCCACTCATTTGAAATAGCAAGGCTGCTGCATAGCAAGACCTGTGAACAGCAAGAAATAGCAAAAACCCGTGAAGGACTTATTGCTGATGGCCACATACACATCTTGCCAGGTTCCTTTTCACTACCTCTCTGGACCAGTATGCAATGAGTGGAAAAAAGTCGAAATTGCCTTCCTCTGGGTAGCCAGGCTGGGACTGACTGGCTGGTCTGGTTTGTTTTTTTTTTTTTTTATAATCAGAATATGTGTATATTGCATCTGTTGTCTTCATGAGTAATGGCAATGTAACCATGGCAGGTCTCGCCTTTGGAGAGCATGGGATGTGTGCCAGTATCTCAGACCTACTCATGCAAAACCAACTTATTTCGAACTCTTCTGGACAGGAGAGCTGTTTAATCCAAATAATACCTCAATGCTCCTAATCAACTCCTTGAGGCAGCAAAGGAGCACCTCCCATCCTTTAACAATCATATCATTAATTTCTGTTTCTTTTAGGTGGCCGGGACAAGGTAGGGTGTGTTTCTGCTTTTATTTTAGTCTTACCAGTACATATTTAAAGATGGTGAGGAAAAAACTAGTTTTCTCCAAAATACCATTTTCCACCTTGTTTATGACTTGCATTATTTTTCTTGGTAAAGAAAAAAACAAAATCGACTTATATTAGCTGATGAGGATTTTAGCAGGGTTTTTTTTTGATAAAACACATGTAAAGAAAACAGAAGGAAGCACTTATGTCCAAGAAGCAAAAATGAGATCCAGCTAACTACAGACTGCTATCCCTTTTCTTACTTTCCCGGCAAGTTAGGAATAAAACCCTTCTGGGAAGGGGGGACACAGTTTTTCCTTCTACTCAGCCCCTGGCAGAGGCACTGTGCTGTCCCTGTAGCTGAACACCTACTTGCAGCGAGTGAAGAGACGGGACACAGCTCGGTGCAAGCAAGGTGTCAACTCTACCAGACACCATCACAGGTTTAG
>JAVJGJ010000030.1:2619700-2649673 GCA_035590215.1 Microhierax caerulescens
GCAGCGAGTGAAGAGACGGGACACAGCTCGGTGCAAGCAAGGTGTCAACTCTACCAGACACCATCACAGGTTTAGATGTGTTCAGAGGCCGAGCGCTTTAAGCAGGTCGGTTCTTTAGGCTGAGCATTACGTACCAGGCAATCCCCAGTTGACTTGGCCAAACAAACAAAGGACACCTGAAGTGAGGGTCGGGAGACAACCCTTAAGTCCTTATCACACAACTTGTCACTCCTCCTTTGGCGCCACCTGTTCCTCATTTCCATGTCTTATCTAGTGCTCCTCATTTCCATGTCAGTGTGACTCAACAGTCGGCATCCTGTCGGCTACTGTCTATTCATCCCCCTTGTCATGCCAAGGTTTGTGGCCGACAAGTTCCAGCATGTCCCCTGTTGTTATTTGGAGGGTGCTTGGAGGCTCCTCAGGCCCTGTCCCACACCTACTGGGCCATGTTCCCACCAGGTCTCTGCCCAAGTCAAGGCCACCCATCTGCTTGCTGGGGACGTTTCTCCGCTCCAGCCTGGGGACCATACCTTATGGCATATCACCACCAGTTACCAGCAGCTTCTAAGAGTCCTTTAATTCAGACCAGAGCATCTTACCTTGACATCCCTTTCAACATATAGAGCAAATGTTTCTCATCCAGAAATAGGTATGAGTGCTTTGTTTATATGTATATAATTGCAAAAAAATTACATAACATTTAAATTCCATTTCAAACCATTGAGGCATAGTTACTTGGTCAAAGGATACTTTAATCCCTCCCTTAATATATCTCATTGTTGTTCATTTTAAAATTTTTAATAATGTAATGTAAATAATTAAATTTGCCTAATTCAGGTACAGTGAGGACAAGCTGTTGAAACTTGGACACCAAATGACTTACTGATTTAATTATTGTTTCTTAGGCCCTCATAGTTTTTCAGTCAGGTTTTTGACATCTTGTGAACTACCTATCTTATAAAGAATGGTTCAAAATATTGATTACACTTAATTCTTAATTTCAAACTTCATACAGAAAATGAACAATTTCTTAGGAAATTTTACATCTGTAAACAAAAACTTTAGACTAAAAATTAACCAAGTACTTAAAAGCAAAATTATGACAAAAGATACTGAAATTAATCTAATTTTACAAGGTTTTCTCAGATAAAAACATCAACTCAAATTTACTGAAACAGTACTGAATTAAGAGCTTAAATGCTTAAATCAGGTAACATAACTCTTCTGTCTGTGTCTCAAGCAACTTCAAGAGGAAAATGGCACTCAGATTTATGGATGCAAAATGAACACAAATAAAGGAAGGACATAAGATATCCTTGCCTCAAAATGCAGCATGGTACGAATATGGCCAGATGAAAACTATAATTCAAGTAAAATACTGTAAGAAATAGCACAAGGTGCTGTAAAATGAGCAAAGGAAAGCAGAAGGGTGCACGTAATTTATCATATGCTATTAAGAAAAGAGATCAACTTACAATAATTAATTTATTTTAGGAAGTACCTTCAGAAACCATTTAGCATAAAGCTTCAGAGGAAATCCTTGTGTTTTTGTTAAAATATGTGCATAGACATTCATATCATCACCTCAGCTCTGCTGGTTTGCAGGATAGGTCAGTCTTCAGACTCAGATTGCTGTTCTCAAATAAAGTAAAATTTTAAATGACCTTGCAAACAATTTCCTGGTTTTCAGGCTTAAGGTCCAAAGATCCAGCACAATGACATTTTCACAAGGAGTGCATGGAGTCCTGTATACAAACTAATAATAAAAAAATAAAATAAAACGGTAAAGTCCGATACTAAGCTTTTGTTCTTACTCTGCTTGCTCTCTGAATACAGCCCAATGATGTTTCTGACACAACAAAGTTAATGGTGATTTGAATATACAAGATCTTATCTTTTTGGTATCTGCGTAGCACGGGTACTTCCTTGCTATGAAGAGTACGTGAGAATACTCTGAGTTTAGACTAAGGAGGATTTCTACTCAATACCCAGCTTAGCTGAAATGCAATTCCTTCCACTGCTTTCCTTTGAAACAACACTAATTGCAAGTTTCACAGCCACTCTGTACACCTCAAACCCACAGAAACTGGCTGGCTTGGAACACGCCACAGGAAGGCAGTGTTCGTGGGGTAACGCTGACATGAACTGGCACAGGCTCAGCTATTCAGTAGCTGTAACGTATTTCCAGCGCGGTAATGGACCACGTGAAACAGAAAGATGGTTCTGCAACATCAGCACTTCTGACTTCTGTTTTTACACTGATTTTGGTGTCCTCCTTTTTTCATTTGAACAGAGATCTCTCAAAGAAGAAGCAGTTGTCCTTTCATCCTCTGCTGTACTTGATACCATACAGTTTGCAGGCCAATAAAATTTGAGCCCAAAATACAGGAAGTCTGGCCTTGCTTATTAGTGAATTTATCTTTTCCTGTTGCTTTTGCAGTGAGCTTTCTTTTACTGGTAAATAAGCACTGGGAGTGATCTGGGAAAAAAAAGACTTTAGGTAGATGAACATGAAACACGTGGAAAAAAGTGGCAGATTGTAGTGACACCTAAGCATAAGATAAATTACATCCTGAAGTAGCAAAATGAGTTCCCTGACTGCACCGTCCATCTGCCATTATCAGGCACTCTGTATATGCAGAACTATTCACAGAATGAACAGAGAGCGGGTGAGGATAAATTAAATGTCCATAAAGAAGTAGGAAGTGCCAGAGCTCAGAAATAAGACACATTGGGGATCATCTATTTAATACTAAAATTCTAAAATATTAAAGGAATCTGACTTAAAGTTTATATTTATCATCTTAGAATCAGACATCTCCAATTCTTCTCATGTGCTTTATTGAATCATTCCTCCATTAATATGAAAAAGGATGCTGAATAAGGTGAACAAATTTTCATTTCCAAATTTCCAGAATGAACATTGGTTATTGCTAAATCTCACAAGACTTTAATACAAGATTTTTTCTTTTACAACAAAAAATATTAACAGAATCAATCCTTACACAGCTAATTGAAGTAAAGACACCGTGAAAATAAAAAAAGACATATTGGGAGCAAGAGTACATGTGCTGAGCTACACATTTGTAATTTCACAGCTTGATAGAGATCCCGTTCAGCATTTTCAGGCTTCTGTAAAAGACTATCTTAATAACTATGGATCATTTTCCTATATGACAGACATCTTCCCAAAATTTATTAAACCTTCTCTCTATTAACAAAACATTTTTTTTTTTGCCTACAGAAAAAAGGACATAAGTAAAATTTAGCCTTTTCTATAATAATGCAAAATTATATTTTAATGATAATGAATGAGGCAATGTACATTTGTAGTTTCACTTAGTTTCACTAAGGTTTTGACAATTGAATGAAATATAAGAATTAGTATAATTATAAGTCATAATACATTTATATTGGTGATCTGAAATATGTGCAATATCAACAGAAATAACTTAAAGACAAAAAAAAATCCACTATAAATAATAAAAGATAAACCACACTCCTGTAAAATCCCTAAAATTTTAGGTAACTTGTACTGTCCTTCAGAAACATGAATATTCAGTATAATTGTGCATTACTGTGCATCGCATGCTGTGATGTCATTGTGATCCACTATAAGGGAGTGTAATTTAAGCAATCTACCCTCTGTTTTGAAAGGCAGGTAGCAGCAAACACTGAAATTTCCACCTACCTGCTAAGTCATTCCAAAAGGATTATGGCAAGTGTATCTCAAAATACTCAGAGTAAAGGCAGTGGGAAAAAATGCCATAAATTCGTTGCAGATGGTAAGATCTTATTTGGAAGACCTCTACTAAAAAGTAATTTTTAAAAATATGTGACATTAAAGGAGGAAAATAATTTTACTCCAATTAAAGTCTTACATTGTCTTCTTAGATTTTTTGGTTTTATTCAATATTATATATTAAATATACTTCATCAAGCATATTTGCAAAGTGAGAAAGATGTGCATACATCTGCCTACAAACCCAGAATAATCCCTCTCTGAACATACTTTAGTGAATGTGCATTTTGCTTGAAGTACCAGCATTTTGAAGGCTATAGTTTTGCAATCTACTGTAACACAGAATTTTAGAACAGGTAGGATAAAGATTGTGGACCTGTCTATGAAATAAAATATTTCAGCATATTGTTGACACTGCTGACTGTGTTTATAGGCTGCAAATTTTTGAAGTGTGAAGTTAGTGACCCTGGAAGTCCTTCTGTGTAGAAAAGTCAAGTCTAAATGGGTATCACTCTGTGAGGCCAGGGACTTGCTGAAAAAGTTATTCAAATTTGATGTCCACATAAACTTTTGAGAGTTCCCAGAGAGTGAAGCCATCCAGATTATGATCTCCACCAAATGCTGAGCATGTGGGAGCATTTCCTGGTCCATTTGGATGCAATTGATGCTGCTGTGGCTGCTGATTACCTAAATAATGTTATAATTAGTCATTTAAACAGGTCTTACCCAATTCTGCTCTTCAGTTTCTCCCAGAAGTAGATATCCAGCTACTGGCATGAAACACTGAATCCAACTACTGGCATGAAACACTGAAGATATATCATCAAATAAATAATCTGTAGGTAGACACCCAGCATATCTTTTAGCAGCAAATAGGGTAGCCATTAAAGCCACATAAAAAAATTAGCTGTATATCTTTCAAAAATTAAAAGTTTAGGGGTTTAATTTGCTTTACTTGCCAGGCTTTACTAGTGAAAAATTTTGTTTACTTAATCATTTTTAAATTAACTTTGGTTACTAGTTAATAGGTAGCAGCTATTGCTTGTGAAGGAAACCCACAGAATTTTTTAGTCTATTGTTTTGTGAGAGGTGTTCTAACGCTTAAAAAAGACTTTAATGATAAGCAACCATGAAACACTTAAAAAATCTCATGTATAAACCTCATATTTCACAGAAAGTTAATTGAATGCTTATTCCTAAAAAATCATTTGAGTATTGAATGGTATAAATCAGGAATTAATTATTTCTTTACAAAGCAGAAAACAATACAATTGCTGTGTTAAAATCTTTGGAGTTGGGAAATTATGTCCCATTCTTACAAAAACCAGAGAGTATTTTTGGTGTATTTGATAGCCCATAAGAGGGTTAAGAACATTTTTTTTTAACCTGTGGTCTGTAGTTGCTGAGAAAGACAATGTCCTTCGACATTTTTCCCACAAAATCCCCTCTGTAGATGATGCTTGTAAATCCTGGAGATTATCTCTATGAAATGGCTGAGCAGCCACAAACAGATTTATCATTAAATCTATATCAGATGCTGGGTTTTGGAGGACCTCAGGACTGATGCTTTTCTCAACTGTTCTGGGTGTATCTTCCTCACACTACCCCTTCTGGATTGAAAATTTATTTATTATTCCTTCTTATAAAATACAGAGGTACTTTGCCTAGGTTTTAAGAAACAGTAACTGCTGGTGATCAGAAATACCAAATCCTCTGGGGAAAAGAAAAGTATAACGATTTGAAAATAATACCTTTGGTCCAGATTACAGGATTTTATCCCAGGATAAGGAGGACACACAAGGCTTAAGCTCTTAAATTTGCTCAAACTGGTCAACCTTAGAGGTTAGTTTCAGATGCTAGTTCCGTATCTGCTGTGTAACCTGTCACATCCAAATCTCAGTTACCCAGCAACAAGGCTGATCTATTAACAGAGCAGACAACCTAATTCTTGCAAGAATTAGCCAAACCAAGAGGTACAGAGATCTTTTCTGATTCTACGTTCTTCTATGAAGCTATTCTTAACATCAGTTGCCTTGTGTATCCTTTTGTCTGTGTGTCTTGAGACATAAACAATTTGCCACATGATTCTTCAGGATGTGCTGAATAAGTAAAAATAAAATGCATCAGACAATTTCCACATAATGATGTGCAGAAGCGTGAGGATGTATTCCAGACAGAGGCTTCAGCTCGCAAACCGCCCGAAGCAGCAGGGGTTAACCATCTCTAATTCCAGTACAAAGCTTTTCTCACCATCTAAAGGAGGAGATTTAATTCTGAAATGAAACAACTACGTTAACCAGTTATTTACTACACAATCTCAATAAAAAAAGTAGTAGGAGTAGTAAAGCTATTAAGGGTTGTTACCACATAAATGATAGGTGTAGAAAGGAGAAACGATAGCTCCATGTAGATGGTTAATCAAATTTCAAGTATCAATGGGGAAAAAGTGTTAGCAACCCAAGCTAAACTTAAAATGAGGAAAATCATGTATTGAGCCCAGAGTGAGAGATCCTGCTTAAGCAGGCACTAGCAGTTTCCAGCTTGTTTGCAGTTCAACTTGACAGACTTTAGGTCATGTAAAATTCTGTTGTACTAGCAATCTTTACAAACACCAGGAAGAAAATACTAGCAAAATCATATTTTCATATGATTTCTTTCTCTTGCCCCCACACTAACTGGCTTTTTAGAACAGCTTCATAAAGACAATACTTTACAATACAATAGTTCAGGCTGAGATTTTTGGCAATAGATCCCAAAATACTCCTACCATTTTGAAATCAATATCTATATTTGTGATGTGGATCGATAGTGTTGTTATCCTAAGATACTGCAGTATCACATTTTTTAAAACAATTTATCAGGCCTAGAAGTACTGTATATTTTATTTTTATAATTATTGTATCTTTTTAGAATTTAAATAAAATTTCAATGTGAAGATGTGCAGGAAAATATAATGAGAAATTGTGTAATATATTGAAACAACCATAAAGGAATTTGTTTGCTTATTTATTTTACTGAGGTACTTTATAAAACATTACACAAACATAATACATTAAGCTTTGTTCAAAAACATATTTGCAAATTAATTTTGTCTGGAGATTTATAGTATTCATCTCTTCTGGTGTTCAGTGATCATGATGGAAAGCAGAATAAATACATTTTAAGTAATTCTATAGCTTAGGTGAATTGCCTCCCTTCCATCTGTGAAGAATAAAGAAAGGATTCAGCCATATTTCGATACAGAAATGACATACCCTATTTGTATGAATTCATATAGATAGTGTATGAACAGGTCTGTACATAGACACAAATGGCACTATAGGACAGGACAAACCTGTGTTGATTATTTTAAAGTCATGTAGTACATGACATACACACCAGTATTCTGCTTCCAGAATCATCCACGGGCCTTTCAACCCCCCCTCTTTTTAAAAAGTCACTACTGCTTTTTCATTAATGCATTTTTAAAAGAAATCTGGCAAAAAGGACCCTTCACTGTTCTCCTGTGTCAGCATATTTCGGTTGTAAGGATTGCAATGAACAGTGATAACCGTTAGATGTATGAGACACGAAAGGTCCAGGAACGTGTGTAATTAAAACCTTATTTTAATAAAAAAATAATTAAATTTTTAATTTAATAAAATTCAGAATAAGTTTAAAAAATTTAAAATCTTACACAGAGCTTGGTGCTTCAGCGTGGAAAATACAAATGATTGCGCACTGATCCAGATAATGAGAACTGCTGTATATCATAGCTGGGAAACATTATATGAAGTCCAGTAAACTATGACTAATTAAAGTCTGGTTTTTTAATCCTTAAAGCATCTCCTAGGATCAGTCTCTGTAGGGTGTAAAGGAACTCGTACAGGTGGGCACAGCTTTGGCCAGCAGTGGGTCTGTGTGGAGCTGGCTGGGGCCGGCTGTGGCTGGCATGGGGGCAGCCCTTGGTGTCTTCTCACAGAGTCCACCCTCACAGAGCCCATCCCCACCCTACGACCTACGACCCTATGATGTGACCCTTGTCACATCACCCAGCCAGTCTAACTTCAAATGGGATACAGGAGTTGGTGGCACCATGTGCATCCCGCCTATGCACCCATCGACCCATGTTCTGCTATTCATCAGTTTTGGAGAAAGCTGGAAAAGCTCCATTATTTGCTGGACACTCAGTAATAAGTATTGTTGGGTTTTGTATGGTCTGTTGTGTGGTTTGGGGTGGGAGTTTTTGTCCCCAGTGGCCATCTTGATCTATGAAAAACAGAAAGGGTCATTTTCAACCTACTTGCACTGACAATCCCTGAGTGTTTGATCTTCCCATGATTGGATATATGCATTTATACATAATCAGCTCCACAATTACAGATCTAAGTTAAATCTTATTTCTGCTTCTTTTTAATGAAATGAATATATTATGGCCATAGACACAAAGCCTTGATCACAAAGTCTGAAGAATGTGTTTGCCAAATATTGCATTCTGTAATCCTACAAACATCAAATAATAAATCAGCACCACCTAGTTATTTTAGATTACACGATTAAAACTTCTATATACATCTATCATATTGTGTAAAATACTAAGCCCACCTAAAATCTTAGTAGGAAATAAATAAAAAAATCAACTGCAAAATTATTAAATACATTTTTGCTGTATGACTGTAAACTAAGCTTTTTCAGTCTCCTCCAGAAACAGTAACGAGTGATGTAAGTCCATCTTAGGAACTTTGCTTTTCTTAATGGAGGGCTCTGCTACTCTGCCACTCCAATTTACTATACTGATAGTTCCGGGGAATATAAAGTCTACATTTCACACAAGGACCATGACAGAAAGTAGTTGTTCAAATCAGTTTTATCATCCATTTGGACAACTGCTTCTTTGGAAAAGAGACATTTCACAGTATGCAGGATGATTTAGTCTACAGTAAAGTGAAATCTAAAATTTCTGGACTTGGAAGGGTGCTGGAAAGTTACTTAATGCCAAGTCTTATGGGCCATCATCATGCAGTCACCTGGCTAACTGCTAGAGTATATGAGAATAAGCCTTATGGGTCAATAAAAAAAAAAAAAAAATAGGTAAACTAGGGATCTGGAAGGTTTATATTTACAATTCTTCTAAAAAACTTCCTGGGCATGATATATCTTGCAAGGAATCCACAGCCCCCTGCACTCTACATCCTAAAAAACGTTGCTTCTAATAATGGCATCTACTCAGCCCTCATAAAGACTCAAGCAAAACATCAACATATGCTTTGATTAGAAAGTAAAAATATTGATGTAAGGAATTACCTTTTTCTGTAATCAGTATATATGATGGTTCTATCCTGCAACTGAAATAGCTCCAATTAGATGATTTTAAAATATTAAAACTTTCATATATAAAAAAAAAGACAACTAAAAATAAGTTTGTCAGAGTTTTAATCTTTTATGCATAAAACCTAATTTGTTACTGCCCAAAGAAGACATACAAGTGTTTTATTACATTCATTACAGAATTAAGGTGGCTAAGACTGATAACCAGCCAAAAATAATTCTTTGAGCAATAGTGATAACTTAATATGGCAATAGCTCGCTGTTGTCATGGAAAAGCATGATTTCCATGATTTAGGACTGTAACAAATAAAATCCAACTCTTACAGCTATGCCAGGATTAACCTGCAATATCAAGCTACTGGACAAGTAAGAAGCCTGTGAGAATGGTCAGGTTATAATGCTAATCCTTTGAGCAATTTGGAGTTTCTTTTGCATCCAAGGCTCATGTACACATTTGTGCAAGGCAAACACAAGCTACTGTGTTTATATTGTGAAAAAATTATCAGTTTTGCTGGGGTAAGCTGAATGGGCCAGATTCATCCTGCCATTTCAAACCTTGCTGAAAACAAGTCCTCAAAGAGTCTTTCCTCAGTGGACAAGTCTTAAGACTCTTACAATAATAACCTGATGGGTTTTATTTCCAGCTAGCTAGGGAAAACATCCCTGTTAGATGAGTATAAAAGGTCTCTACCATAATGAATTTGTTGATGCAAAAGGCATAGTTTTACCATACTTACCGTCAAACATATTATAGAAGATTTGTTTAAAAAACTAATTTCCTCATAATTTAATTTAATGTAATTACTCTTGGAAAACCTCACTTCAGGTAGGATTATTTTAGACTTTTACTCCACTCCCTTAGCATCCTCTGGGTGTTGAGCAGCCAGGAAGTCAATGACTGCACTGATAGAAATACTGCCTTGCATTGTAAGTTCTGTATCCATGGGAAACTTATTTCAAGGTAGCATTTCGAATGACTTGCTGTACATTATTCTGTCTGCCCTGAGCATCACTTGAAGGATATTTTCTAGTGAAGTTTTATGGTCTGACTGAAACTCGTTCAGCACGCTTTCTAAAACTGAACCAAGGACGTGGCTTGCAACAATCTGCTCAATAAGGTCAGATTTTGAATGGGACAATTGACTGGTTGGAGCTCTTCCAGCACAATCTGCTATTTTCCAACTTCTGTGTGACACACCAGGTAGCAAGACTTGGGTTCACCTTTTGTATTGCATCTTGTAACTAGGGAAGAAGGCTTTATTTTTAACTGTGCACTGCAGCAATGTGTCAGCTGCACAGCCCAATCAGTAACTCACTGAGACACATGAGACTCAAATATCCATCATTTATTTCTCAACTGCCTTGTTTATGCATGTGTTTACAGACACGGGCAGGTATTTCTACCTCCTGTTTCTGGAAGTGGCATGTCAGAATCTAATCACAGCTTTGTCTTTAAAAGAAATCACTCCTGTTTCTCTCCCTAAGAACTGGAACAAGCAAAATCTTCTGTCTCCAATTTTAGCCATAGATGAAAGAGACCATTTTTAGCCTAAAATTACTGAAATTTGGTTTAAGTCGCTAAGTCTATTTCTGATAAAAGCTGAGATTTCATTTTATGAGTTTCAAAATTAATCTCTCCTTAACCTTTGTATAAAGTCTCAGATGGGATTTGTGGCTCAAGTATTGTGTGGGGTTTTTTTTGTCCTATATAAATCACAATTCTGGAAAGAAAAAAAAAAAAAGACTTGTATATAGATGTGCTTATCTTACAACATTTTTTCCTTACAATTAGTGAAAGTTATTAATCTCCAATGTCAACTGTCAAAATAAATTAGGACTGGGAATGAGCAGTTATTTTTTTAGGTCAGGCCTTGACTAGTTATCCTGAATTTTTTTGCAGGCATTTTTACAACTTGCAGCAAGCCTGAGCAGCTAATGGACGCGGAAGGATGAACAGAAACAAGAAGGCAGAAACTCTGCTGAAGGCAGCCAAGTGCCACAAGGCAGGCTTCTCAGCGCCCACAGGAGCAATAAACCCCGCGCATCGGAGACCTCCAACAAGCAGAGCCCTGGATAGAGACGAGGACCCGCAGGTCTGTGGTTACAGACTGCCTGGTGCCTCTGCCAGGGGCTGGGGAGCAGGAGGTGGTGTCCTCTGAGAAGCTGGGTCTGTGGGTGAGGGAGCTGCAGGTTGAAGCGAGCAGACTGTGCAGCTTCCAGGAGGTGTTTCTTCCAAAAGGTATTTCTACGCTTCCACAACGATGAACAGGAGATCTATAGGGTCTTCACAGAAACACTGCAGAGATGAAAACCCAAATCTTGCTTTGCACCAGATGAGAGGGAGCCAGAGGTTATGCTTCATCACCAGGCAGATGGAGGAAGTTATCAGTAAGTAAAGGCAGGCAATCAGTCCCAGCCCCTCCACCGAGGGAAAGGCAATTTTGACTTTAACCCATTCACTACAAACTGATGCAGAGAGAGGTAGTAAAAAGGACCCTGGCATACTGCATGTGTTACCAGCAGCTACAAGTCCTTCACACAGCTTTTTGCTTGGTCTTTCAATTTCAAATGGGTGTCTATTCTATATTTGTCACAGTTAAATCCCACATTAATTTCACACTCTAACATATAGATCAAAAAGCAAATAAGAACGGGCTCTTTTGTGAATTGTACTTTGCTTAAATAAGTACAAATTACAGTTAAGGAGATGAAAAGGACTGCTTAGGTCTTAATCCTCTTGACAAATGTTAATGTTGTAAACAGTTGAATTATTGAATAAGTCAATAAAAGCATTTATGCTAAAATTTAAGCACAAAAGAGGTATACACTTGCAAGAGGGATAGGGGAGGTTCAGCACCATGTATGTTGTTTTTTAGGAGCTTTATAGCTTATAATACTTCTATACGCCAGTTCCTCTCTTCCTGATGTCTGTCTTCTTTGTTATTGACAACAAAGCCCTGCATAGTTCCCCAATCAATTTAAGCTCTGAGAGCAGTAAAACCACAGAAACCCATGGGGAGCGGAGCCTGGTAGACACGTTTTTACATGGATGATGCAAGGCTCTTCAGGAGATTCTGCTTACCTTCTGAACCCGGAGAGTGGGGGTCATCAGGGAACAGCTGCTGGCTGTGTTTAGTCTTTTGCTTTGCTGTATGAATGTAATGAACGCTGAAAATGAGGTTGTCCTCTTTCATAAAGCATTCATTTTCTTGATGGAATAGAAATGGCCAAGAACATCTTCATCATGTTTCCCTGAAGTTCTCAGACAACTGACTGTTACCTGACAAAGAGGAACTTCGAAAAACAATAGGTACAGCTGCAATGTGCAGTGTGTTGAAATCCAAACAATTATTGTTTAGGATGATGAAACCATCATTTCAGAGCAGCCACCTACCTCACAGACTACACTTACCTGCTCTATTAAAAAAAAACTACAGTGGATCACAACTGACTTTTCTGGAACACTCAAGCTCATTAAAAATCATTATCCATTGAAAATCTTCCAAAGTTTGAAGTATTAAAGATTAATTGACAAAGTGAATGCCCATTTGGACCAGCTTGCAAAATAAAATCCATCTAAGAATTTGACTTCTAAAGAAAGCATTGTCTAATTGATGCTCAAGTTTCTGTGCAAAATGATGCAAACTAATGAGGAGTCTGACTTTACACTTCTGCCCAATTTACTGTTCTTTCAGGTAATGCTTTACAAGAAAATAATAGACTTGAATAAATTTACCCTAAAGTCTCTAATTTACTACGTGCATAAACTGGAAAACAAAGATGATTGTTAAGGGAAAGTCCCAACTTAGTGGAGTTTAAGAGCCGAGGGATTTCTCCCTTTATCCTGCTAGATGCATCTCCTGTTATTCTTTTTTGTACTCCTAGCCAGCAGCAAGTGCAAATCCCAAAGATGCAGGGACATGCGCATGCACACAGCCAGCCACGGAGATCAACACTATTACCCCTTTGTCTCCATTTTCTCATGCTTGTTCTTCCCTCTTCCTAATCGATCCCTCCCTTGCTCTGCCCTTTTCTCCTCCAACATGGACAACCTGCCTCTAATCACTTTACCCTCAACGGTCCCACATCTGCAACATCTGTACACAGTGTGGGTGGTTCTCATAAGGTGACCCGAGTACTGTTGGCCTAGCAAGACGGTCTCTAATGCGCCCCATCACACACCTGCAAGGTCTGGCTATTTCTCACAGTCTTCTCCTCCAGCGCCAGTGAAATTAGAGACCCATCCCTAATGGTGCTGTCTCTAACTTCTGCTGTTCTCCCTATTCGGAAATTTCTCATGTCACATGCAGTAGTTTCTCCTACTCAGCTAGCTAAACCTCAGGTCAGGGTCTCATCACCTAGCTGCATAAATTAATAGAGACAACTTGATTTTTTCAAAGGGCAATAAGCAATCTAATATGTTATTTGCAAAGCTTTTATTAATATAACTGTAGCCACTTTGACTTTTCCTTTTTGTTATTCTCAAGGTAAGAATAAGGAGTTGGAATTTAAAAAAAAGCCCAACACTCATTTGTTATTTTTACATTATTTTTGTATACTGCAAGAAGAATTTGTATTTAAAACATTCCACTACACCTGATTTTAGTGTTATTGAGTACAAGAGACCCAAGTTATATTTTCAGACCTTAGCCTTCTTTTTTTTGTTCCCAGAAATACTAACTCCTCTATCCTGTTGTACTACTGTGAATGCAGGAAGAATGAATTCACACTGTTTTAAAAGAACCTACAATCGCTTTGCCAGCAGAGCTGTGTTCCAAGTATAATGCTGAATATTTGATACCATGGGGAAAAGAAACCAAGTGCAAAAAATATTTGACAGCTTAGAGTCACGTCATATTTCAATGCCACTGTTAAAGATAGTAGTTACAGACTCTCATTTATTACACAGAATATATTTCTCCTTTTAAAAAGTCCATTTCGCTAAAACTGCAAGGCTGCATGTTGAAGTGAGGTGTTTTATGAATGTCTCCTTTTTATTTGTTTGTTTGAATACCAGTATTAACCAATCTAAAACTGTCAGAATATCACATTTGGGAATTTTAAAGGTGAAAGATAAGGTGGTGTAGGGTTTTTTTTTTGGTTTTTTTTTGGGTTTTTTTTTTTTTTTGTTTTTCAGGATTAATAATGGTTTAAGAAGTTATAAAAAACCATATAAAAAGCAAGAAATCTAAAGAAGGTGAGGACAGGAGGAAATTCATATAAATGCACTTCTTGGCTTTTTTTTCCATAGAAAAACAAAGAGAACCAAAAATGTTTTCAGTTAAAGTTATCAGATTGTATACCCAGTATTAACCAATACAATTAATCAATTACCACACGCTAAATCCTTAGATAGGATTCTTACTGAAACAGGGCAATTCCTCTACGAATACTCAGACTGCCACTACTCTGTGTTTAAATCTGACTGATCCAGCACAATGAACACATTTCCAAACTAGTCAAGCAGGATGAATGCCCCATGTAGTAATTTCATTCAAGCATTCAAATAACATCCATTATTTGATATCAGCTTCTAGAACATCTCCATCAAAAAAAAGGCATGTACTGACAACATAGATAAAGTACAAAATCAATAGTGATAATTCACTAGGAAAAATGTTTACAATAAAAAATGAACTTTCCAAAAGGTAACAAAGATAAGGTTGCACCCTGTAATTCTGCAGAGAGTCGTGGCCATTACAGGAGAGTGTAAAGAGAAAAGAGTATGAAATCCTACACAGATAGAACCTGCAAAGTCAGTTCTATGCCCAATCTGAATTTCACAATTTTGCTTCTTATGTTTGCCTGTAGATATCTATTGCATTTTCCATTTGGAAATTTGGTTCCACTAGAACCAAAATGACAATATTAAAACCTACAGTATTATACACAGGAAGCAATTATGCTGTACATGTAAATGGAAGTGCACAATGCTTTGTAACAGATAACGTGGAAATGATCGCCATCGGGCAGTCCAAAAGCTGTCATGTGTAGATCAATCACCCACATGATGTTATAAATCAACACATTGTAAGCTATGCACCACTGAATCATATATATATTAAAACCTAATGGCTGTTACACCTGTTGGATTTTAAAACTGCATTTCTGGGTATTATAAATGCCTGTAAATATCCTAATTACAAAACTATTAATGAAATATGCAAGTTTGTTGCCTATCAGCATATGCAATGAGATAAATATGATTAGCTATGAGTGCTGTCATCAGCTATCAGTAATAAACTGAACAATAATGGGATTTTCTGAGTGTCGCGTATCTCCTCTTTTAGATTAAACAACCCAAGCTCTTTTCATCAATAACTCAACCACATCTTAATTCAATGAGTCTCTTTGTGCACCCACTTACACTGAAGGAATTTTGGGAAATAAAGGGAAAACATTTAATGATTTTAACGTGCAGAAGATGAATAGTTTTATCATTACCTATTGATCAACACATGTCTACGAACTATTTAAATGTTAATTTCATTACTATGAAATTAGTAAAAGCTCAGCAACTATGCCTTGCAAGATACTTACTGGTGCATAAAATGCCAATATCTGCAGAAAATGATGTAGATACTGTATCTGTGATACTTGTATGGGTACAGAAGGGGATAAGGAATTTATATTTTCAATTCAACTATTTTCCTTGGTCTAATGTAAGTTCTAACATCTGAGAAGCAAATTCATTAAGAAAAACTTGTGATAATTATGGGACGTAAAGAACATCTTTTACAAAATCTAAGCATTCTCTGAGGACTATTTCAAATTTCTACATGGAAAATAAAAATGATGGCTCCTTCACAGTAATGAGATTGTCCTTATTGAGAAAATTAATCCCCCCTCCTTCACGGTGTAGAAAATACCTTACATGAAAAAATGCACATTTTCTACTTTATTTACCTTGGTGAAAGTTGTTTGAGAATCTAATCTTCAGAGGCATTATCTCAATTTTTTCCCTTCATTTTTTATCACTTTGTGAAAAAAAATATGTACAGCTGACCCTAAAGTCAAAGAATCCAAAGTCAAATTTAAAAAAAATATTAATTTTCACTGTAAGTATATAAATTTTAAACACTTTAAGATTCCTACCTCTGAGGGTCATGTCTTCAAAATGTTTCAGAGATACATCTATTACACCACAGTCCCTTATGTCAGACAGTCTCTGGGCCACCAGCAGAAAGCCTTGGACTGAAACCTGACGAGGAGCAACGTGATGAGATCAGGACAATGTTTTTAATTATATGGTCTTTTCCAGCGAGAGGCTCCTTCACTGCTTTTCAGTCAATGCTGCCTTTTCTAGCTGCAGGTCCAGGACTATCTGCAACGTTGAGGCTGCACTCAAGAAACAAAACCTCGCAATGTCAAAAAGGCTTTGTGGTGCTGTGAGAAGTGCCAAGTCTCAGGACCTGTGTGGGCAAGCCTTGGCCTGAACTGCTTTGAGAACTTTCTCATTGTCAAGTGCCACTTGCTAAACTCTCTTGCCTTAAATTCTGGGAACAACTTATAGACAGATCACCACATAGCATGAGCCCTTGATGTCAGCCAAGGGTGGAGAGGCTACTTTTCAGTGTGGAAACAATGAGAAGGAAGCACACTCTGCTGACAGAGTTTATGAATGGTAGTTTGCAGTGCACTTAAAGTGTGCAAACTGTAAAGGAAACTGCTCTATAACAAACGCTGCATTCCTTGTGCCAGAGATATTGGGATGATGGTAAAGACCGACAATCTACCCCATCCCATTTTTCTAAAGGAAGACTGAAGTGTAAATCTTAGGACAAAGAAAGATTTTTTTATATAGGAAAGCTTTTTAAATAGTGGTTTTCACTATGTTACTAATGGGAATTTTCTGTGCTGATTAGATCATTGGGACTATTAAAACATTTAGGCTATTAAAACATTATTAGACTGTTAAAGCATTAATCAGAGTAACGATAAATTTTTCACTCCATATAATGCATATGGTGTGGGGGTTTGGCCTATAACAAGATTTTGAGTGTAAGAGGATTTTATTTCATTGTGAACTTGGGAGAAAACAACACAGCTGCTGCTATGAAAGTTCCTGTGGTTGTATAAATCACAAAGCAGTCTTTCCCAAGGATTAGGAACTGTGTGGGCCTTTGAAAGGCCAAGTCAGTTACCAGAGCAAAAGCCACAGCAGATCTCCAGGGGAGCAGCAAGCCTGCACCTTGTGTGATGGCTGTATTCAGTGGCGGTTGCCTTCACAAGTGATGTTACACAGCACAGAAAGCTGGGGCAAAGCCCAGCTATGAGTAATGTCTACTTCTGTTTAAAAAAAGAACAAACAAACAAAAAAAAAACCCAAACAAAAAAAAAAAAACAAACAACAACAACCTGGAGAATTGGGAAAGACTGTTGAATTCCATTCCTAAGATATTTTAAACCTGTGAGATTTTAGTGTGCTACCTCCAGTTTCAAGGGAGAGTTTATTTCTGATGTATCTAACTTAGGAATAAATCTCCCATGAAGCATTTGCCATAAACATTTACAAGTGTCTGGGACCTTTGCCAAGTTAATGTGGCATAAATATCTCAAAATATTCATTTATTATGCTTTGCTGTTTTCTATGTAAGCTCAGGAGGAATAAACAATACAGAAAAATTAGGGAAGTACCAAAGTCTCCTTAAGATACTGTGATATTGAGCATAGCAAAGGCAACGGTCAGTTGTGAAGAACTGCAGGAAGCAGTCATGATACTGAACATCTTGTCAAGCAAGCCACAGATGAAACTGAGTTTAGACAGATGTAGAGCAACACCCATGGAAAGAAAAGTCCTCATTTTGCCAATTACTGCTACTCAGGAAGAGTTAAAAAAAAGAAAAGAAAAGAAAAGAAAAATAAAATAAAATAATAATAAAAAGAAAAATGGATCTTGGCTAGACTGCTCAGCTCCAATAGAACTATCTCTGCATAGCACACTGATGCCAGAACACAAGAATAGTATTCTCTTACAAAAGAAGCAACATATGTTAGTTCCATTGGTATGATCTCAAACATCTGAATGCGAAGTCGACACTGTTCCAGTACTTCAGTCAGCAGTGCTGCACCATTACATTTCCTCCTCTGAAGGGTCAAGCCTCCAGAAAACCTGCTTCAAGCCTAATTTACTGTGATTGGCCTTGCTGCAGGGAGCCTTAGGCTGCCACACACCAGGTTTTCAGGCATGTCATGTTCCCTTTTGTGGAGCTGAGAGCCTTGCAGTCATAAATTGGGCAGCTGGAAGTTTTGTGCTCATTGTCACAAGGTTTTGGACTGAAGAATTTCATTGAGAGTCTTGGAATAAAGATTCTTCTTCCTATAGAGTAATGAGAAGCCTGAGGGGAATACAACGATTATTTTTCTAAAACAAAATCATTTTCATGACAAAGTGTTTGGTTTTACTACATTCACAGAAGTCTGAAATTAAACAGTGAGAAGAAGTAGCCTGGGCTGAAAATTAAAGAAAAAACATCACTCAAAACCCCAGATACCCAAGTGCTCTTTCAGCTTTGAAAAAGTATTGAGACCAGAATTGTCTCATTAGAATTATTTTCCCAATATTATTTCTAAAGCTCTCTGCCTGAAAGTACTGTCTAGGTCTTCATAATTTTAGGCAGCTGTGATATCATTTTATCAGGAGGTGAGGGGTTAAAATACCATGCAACTATCATACATAAAAAAATCATTCAATCAACATCATGTAAAAGAAGAAAATTCCACAGAGAGATTGTGCATAATAATGTGTCTATTATTTAACTTTCTGTTCTTAATCAGAAACCTATTTTAATAGATAATATATGGAATTTGGGGACAGACAGTTAACAAAGAATAGGTTTACAAACCCAGTTGTAAGTACTACTGATCAGGTGGCTGTTTCAGTCAAATATCATGGAGAAAGCACACTTCAAAGAATTTTTGCAATTTGCAGTATTATTAGGAGTCAGTAGAAAGTTACTCATTGGTAACCACTATTTTCAAAAAATGTGCATGGAAATCACTAAACAGGAGTAGGCTTATTTATGCTCAGTTGCTTAAAAATAGAAAGGTTTGTCTCATGCTAACCAGAGATGATGCATTTTTGCTTCTTTTTTTCATCTAAGGCACAGCATTAGACAATGCTTTTATTACAGGATTTCCAACTTCTTTTCATTTACTTCTGAAATACATCCCAGATTCCGTGTGTGTGTGTGTGAAGCAAACTGTAGTAAAAGAGAGAGACTGGAAACGAGTGACAAAACCCCAGTACCTACTGTTTACTACAACTTATCTTCTCTTTAAAAGTAACCTTTCTTCCAAGTGGGTCTGTACAGATACTCTGTTGGTCACTAAGCAGTCTGTGCTGACCGAAGATCTATGTCAAAGGGTAAAACTGGCCGGTCAATGTATAGTCAGCATTTGGTGAATGTATGGACAGAGATCCAGATGGCTACATGGTATTATACAAATTTTCTTCAACTGAAGTCCTGAAATTATTCATTTGGCAGGATGCCTCTGTGAAACATATGCCAATACCAACCAGACATGCTGCAGTAGGACACCATTCACTTTATAAACAGTGATGCTTAGATATGGCAGCAATCAACTCCCTCCAACAGGGTATGGACACTGAAAACAAAGAGGAATTCCTACAGACATCAAGACTATGAAGTACATAGTCATAGAGGACACACGTGAAAAATATAGATTAATATCTTAATTAAAAATAAAGTTGCTGCCATGAAAGAAAATATGAAGCATGTCCAAACAGACACATTCTTAAAGAAAGAAAATAAGATACATTAGCCACACAGGACTGAAAGGACCCTTATTCATATTAGTGTAAACAGGAGTGTAAAAAGATGTCTCCATGAGCCAAACAGGAGCTACTAAGAACTCGGACGTTTAGGCAACCAACTCATCAAAGCCAACAGCAAGGGAGTCGTAAAACATTGAGAAATGCTGTCAGGACAAAATGTTTTGAGTAGCTTGTAAAAGACTGGTTATCAGCTTATGACTGGTAGACGTTACAGTGGAGCAGACCCTGAAAGATTCAGAAAATGTCCAAATTCTTCCGACTATGGTAAAAACCCCAAAATAAGCAGGAGGACCACAGGGAAGCAGGTGGGGATGGACAGAAGCTGCAAGCAAAGCCTGTTGCTTGTATTATAAGCTTGAAGACTCTTTCACTGTTATTTCTCGATGTCAGTTAGAGCTTTTGCCCTTGGAGGAGAAAAGCTCCCTAGCAAGAAGACAGTAAACTGTGAATCCTTAAAAAAATTGGAGTAACTGATCAATAGAGACCTTCTAAAGGGCAGGTTTTGAGGAGACTGCATATTTGTCAATACAACACATTACATGTGACAAAAAAGGGAATTTACGGTATTTGTGAAAACTCAAGCCTCTTTTAAGCTGGTCTTCCAAAACTGTCTTTTCTTTGCTATACAATAACTTGAATTATCACATGTATTTTCCTCTTTGCGACAAGCTTAGGAACAGCAGTAAAATACTTAGTAGTGTATAGCAATTTAAATAGTTATTCTCAGTGGGAGGGAAAAGATAATAAGGGAAGAATGGAACAAACAGTGTCATAATGCCATGACATAGATTTCAACCAGGAGTAAGGCCTTCTGATAAGGATATTCCAAAGAAAGTAAAAATAAAATAAAATAAAATAAAAATAGCAGCAAGGCTATAGATTACAACCTAAAGGGATTTGTACACCAAATGCAGCAGAAGATAAAGCTCAAATGGATTCTTCATACTTGTCCTTTAAGTAATAAATGAGCATACAATATTTAAAAAAAATAAGTTTCCAGTACCAAGGAACTAATTATGATCCTTTAATTTTCCTTTTGGTGTAGATCTTGAGATAACATGATTTTCCATTGAACCTAGCACTGAATTTGTATGGGCTACAGATATATTCCTTTTGAAAGGTTCTCATACATGGCCTTCTGTTTTGCCATGTTTCTAGCATATATGAAATGAAATTCGGAGTGCTTTGGTTAAAATACACAGATTTCAAAGAATAGACTCAGATTTTTGTGCATGTCTTATCAAAATTCTTTGCTGTTTGTTCCACAGCTTTTAGACACTCACACTGGAGAAGGCTTCAAAATAATTTGTCATACACAGTAATTCAGAAGTCTTCAAGCGTTTTGAGTCTGGACATAACAACACATTTCAGATTTCTGTTTTCCAACAAGGTTCTGACAAGGCATGTTGACAATAACAGAGAGAATTAAGAAAAACCTAGAAATCTGGCATTAATCCATCATATTTCTGCTTCATTGTGTACAAGTCCCTCTCTATCTTGGGTCATTAAAATGTGACTACTCTGTGTTACAACTGAATAAATATATATACACATATAAGTCAGGAAATTAAAGAACACTGCAAACATTGTTTTTGAAAAATTGCTATATCTGACAGGAAAGTGGAAAGTAGAATGTGGAACATAGATACCAAAATCTTCAGATTGCATTTCCAGGATTATCTCAATTACAAAGAAGAAAAGAATATGAAAAGTGTATGATTCACTCCTGTGGGCAAAAAAAGTTAATGGAACATGAGAGAAAAAGTTCCAACGGCACAGATGAAGGCCCTGAGTCTGAGGGGCGGAGGGGACCCAATCAGCCATGAAGCCCCCCAGTGTAATCTTGGTTACACAACACAGAACCGTAGAATCAGTCCCCCCGTCCCATAACTACGTGCCCCTGTAAGAAGTCATCTCCAGCTTCTTGCTGGCCACTTTAGGCACTGGCAGGCTGCTATAATGTGTCCCCAGAGCCTTCTCTTCTGCAGGCTGAGCAACCCCAGCTCTCAGCCTGTGTTCATGGGAGAGGCTTTACAGGAGAAGAAAAACCTTCAGCAAGTGACCCTGCTGTCTCAGAAATAAAAGTGGTTAATACAGGGAAAACTTCCCATTAATCAGGCTTGGAAATTAGTGCCTCACTAATCATGAAAAGAGATCTATGAATTTAATGGAAAATGTGGAAAGAAAACATGCATACAAAACCCAGCCAGACTTCTGTTTCAGAAGCTTTCCAAAATTGAGCAAGGCTTCTGATAACCTTTTTGCCTCGTTGATCTAACCTGTATTAGATCATATGTGGTGGTGTGAATGCTGCAAGGGAGCTTTCTGGGTGGCTATGAAATAAAGACATCTCCAGTATAGCATATGTAATAAGAAAAATGAGGAGGCTATAGAAGTAATGTGGAGGATGGGATGAAGGCAATAAGGTAGGTAAAAAAAATAAGTTGTGGGACTGGATAATGCAATATTGATTTTATTTTTTTTTCTTTTGCTAAGACCCATTGTTAGAACAAGAAGGGTTTAGAGCATGCAGCTATTTTTATTTTTTCCTCATCTCTTATGTTCCAACATATTACAACATAATAAAATGTGTAACAGAATTCAGCTACAATTGAAAATGGACCGAGTCTGAGTATTACAGTTTAATTCTGTTATATTATGTGCTAACGATGAAATAAATATCTGTCTTGACCAAGATACAGAGTTCATCTCAAGGTCCTTCTCTCAGACCATTTTTACGCCCTTATGATCATCACACAGAGCTCAGGAATGTCTGATTCCTAATCCAGTGTTCATGTCTGAATATGGTTTATAAAAAAAAAAAAAAACCCTCTGTGAAAGCTATATGAAATCATAAATTCATACCAACACCATTCAGGTAAATCTTAAGAAAATAAACCTGACTTATAATAATGCAGAGCTGAAAATTCTGTTTCTGGGTAAGTGTTATGAAAGTGTGGTTAATGTCCTGGGACATTTAAGGAAGTTTTGAATGTTAAATGGCTTGCTGGGATTAAGGGTTTTACAAAAACAATATTTTTGCTCTTTTACAGAGGGTTACAGTGATTGCCTCCTTCCCCTCTGCTGAGACCAAACTCCAGATTTGCAAAGAAATGTTGTATTAAGAGACCTTGGAAATCTGTTGCCTTTTTGTATAAGGACCTGTTAGCAGTTCATCCTAGACTGCAGCGATGATCTGTCAGTGAAGATGACTTTCCTGCCAGGGATGCAGGCAGATGCACACAGCTCAGGAATGGGAGCAATCCTTGTGAACTTACAACACCAAAACACAGTAATTATCTTCTGTGCCTGGTGTTAACCTTCAGAAGAAAAGGTGACACAAAAGACTTCTATATGTGCTTGTTAACAGAGAACATATAAAATGAAATTAAAGAGTGAAAAGAATATATATAAATTGAACGGTGCTGTACGGTTTACTGAAACAAATCAGAGGGCAGGACTAATCATCTAAAGCTTTTTCTACAACAGATACAGATTAAAGCTAAAGTGAGAACAGGGTGCTTCCTTTCACTTTCCTCAGTCTTCTGACACTGTCCAAGTCAAATAGAATAGTTTCTTGCCCTACTTCATGGATTAGTAATGTTATAATTAGTAGGCAGATGGTATGGTTAACCAGTAGAAATTAAAAAAAAAATGAAAGGTCACTGAGGTAGATGCTATGTGCTATTTATAGAATATGATGTGTATCAATATTCCCCTACATTTTATATAACAATTTTTAAAAGATAAAATGAACTGCAAATTAATTTTCTTTCCTCATAAAATATGACAATAAGACTGAGCAAATAGCACTAAATGATGCCTCTTGCTACTAATTTTAAACTCCATCATTTTTCCCTTCTCTTCATCCTCTTTGGTTTATTTTTATTTACCATTCTTTCAATATGTGCCTGGAAACTTGGATCTGCACTCCATTCCTTACTTAATTTTGTCTGTGCTACAAAAGGTCAAAAGGTCAAGTTCTGCCCTAGGACAGATGTTTCTTTTATTTGCTTTTGGAAGAGGTCATGCCCATCAGTCTACAACTTTCAACTGTGAAGACTACAACTGTCTCAGGCACAAAAGACATCTGTAATAAGTATTTATTTGAAATACTGGGTTGATAAGTCACTTGAGAATAGTAATAGAAATAAATTCGTATTTTTTTTTAGAGGAGTGGACTGTTGCTAAAGCATTCAGTAAAGTATTGCCTGCTAAATGTAGTAGTAGGAAAAAAAACCCAAACCATCTATCAGATTTTGCTTTGAGCTTCTCCATGTTCTTTCAGAATGACGGTGTGCAAGGAACAGCTCATTTTACCTGACCTGAACTTACCTGTATTTCAGTACTGTCAATATTAGTTTTGAAATATTAATTCCACTTTTGGTGTATTCATTTCATGCTACAGAGTGAATTTTCTGCTCATATTTACTTTTTCCTTCCTTACAATTACCTTTTACAACATCATATATATAGTGTATGTACATAAACCTACATGTTCTTTTAATTCAGTCTTTAAATTTTATTAAAAGTAGACTCAGCATCAGGAAATGGTGATAACACAGGTAAAAGTTTTGAACATTTTCTCAAAAGTTTACAAATAGAGTCTATATTTCAAGGAAACAATATGGGAATATATATTGAATATATACATGTGTATATGTATTGAAATATGTATTGAAATGTGTAGGGTTTTTTCAATGGACTTGGAATGACAGTTACTTTTAGAGGTTTTTCTCTACATTTAACCAGCTCCATTTTTATCTATGCTAGGATAAATTCGTTACATCATGTGTCATTCATGTGGGTTACTAATGCTGATTTTCTTTAGAGTTCCACAAACACTGAAACAGCTTCAGCAAGCAATCAAACTTTTATTGACATTAATCTGCATGTATGTCTTCATATTCTCAAGGTGCCCGAAATGATCAAAGCATGATAACAGCACTTTTTGTACTAAAATGACCGAATAAAATGTATTCAAAATTTAATTGAAATTCCATAATGATTTTTACATTACTGTCAGTGGGCAGGTTTGGGTTAAGAACATAGAACAACTACAGCAGCTGAAGGATGAGTAATTTAATTTTATGCTATAGTTCAGTTATTCTCCAACAGGAATGCATCACTGAACATATGTAAGAAGGTTCATAGGATAATGAACCGCTCCATTTTCATCACTACTGTTGTTCAGCATAAGTAACATGAACAGTCTCCGTGCAGAAAACTCTCTCAAGATGAGACGTCTCAGGCAGTCATCCATACAACCTTCCTAAAAAAACCCAAACAACCCAATGTTTTCTTGGAAAGACAACTTCCTAGGTAGGCATCTGCCTCCAAAGAATGCTATAAAGTTTAGAAAAGATGACCAATTTTTGTTATCCATGAGGAAAGTTTATGGCAGAGCTCTTTACATATTGCAAGCTCCTAAGAAATCTTTTAGGAAAGTAAGTCATAACTCTGACATCATCTCAGAAACAATTTACCAGAACATGCTTCTGGAAGACATTTTGTTTCCAGGAACCTGACATTGTCCTATTTAAATATCTTTGCAGTAGAAAAAAATGCAGTCAGCTTTAACTTCAGATGCCTTGTGCTTTGGTGAATTATTGGAGATATGAGTAATATATGCTAGACCAAGCATCTGCAGCTTTCCCACTGAACATTAAAAAATATTAAAGTGATAAAGAAATCTGTGCTCACAGCAATTTTAAAAAAAAAAAATATCTGGAACTTAATTTTTACTGCCTTTCTATATAAACTCTCTTAGGCCAATTCTATATTCGTTGTGTTTAAAAGTGGCAGAAAGCTCACTGAATTTAAAATCTTCCCAGAAACCTTCAAAATACTTTCCATTAATTCACTTTCTTACTAATGCTAATAATAACTGACACTATTTGCCTATGTTTACAATTACATTCCCGAAGAAGCAAATGGCGGATTTCACCCAACACAGGTACACAACCATCTTGGGTGATGCAGATATTGAGGAAGAGTTCATGGCTTGTCTGTAACGGCCACTTTGTCAGGACAAGAGTTTCCCGTTGGTCTCCCATATCTGCCAGACCCTGAAGAGGTCTCAGACACACTGAGCACAAATCCTGTCAGCAGTTCATGCTGAGGCTGCTGACTTTCCTAAAACAGCTGTGTTACACACTTTTTCCCAGAAACTCATTTACAGAAACAGAATGACAGATTTTTGCAATAATAATATATATAGTTTAAAATATTTTGGCTAATACAAATGTGGAATAATATATAGAGTAGCAATTCTTTATGACTCATATAAAAACTTGGGATACGATGCCTCACACAGATCAGGGTTTTGCTAAAACAGGCTTTTCTCTGTTCTTACTGTAAGGGACCTAGTAGACCTAGTAGAAAAATTTATGATGGTGCTTGGAAGTCTATTAGTGCCTTGGCACAGAAAGAGGGGCACTAATGCCGGTGGTGGTGTACAGAACAAAGCAGAGACTTCAGCAAGGTTGCAAATAGATGTTCATAGATTAAACTTTCATAGCAGCTGAAACTGTGGGAAGGGAATTTACAGTGGCAGCACTGAACAACTGGACCACTGACCAAATTTACTCCACTGAAAATTTAAAGCCTATCTGGCAGTTCAGCATTCTGTGGTGTGTTTTTTTTTTCCTTAACAGGCTCTGGCCATAAAGCAGAATCAGTAATTTCTGATATACTTGACTTCTTTGTCAGCTTCTGTGCTGGGTAGCCTTAAGTTTCCTCCTTCTAGGAGTGGTATATTTTTATATAATCTGAGGAAAGGCTCTTATCCCTCTGCTCAGATGCCAACCCCCCAAGGTATCAGATCCAGTACCTCTTCTCCACTTCAGTTTCAGGGAACACCAAGTGTCCCCAAGGGCTTCACTATTGCTGTGAGTGCAGAAGGCCTGGCCAGGCACAGCACGAGGGTGGCAGAAAGGAACCATGAGCTTGCAGTTCACCCTGATGATAAGCTTGGGTAAAGCGTGCTCTTGACACTGTGTCCACTTTGATTTTGACCAACCCTAAACAGACTGCCAGGTGTCTCAAAAGTTCTCAAAAATAACATGGGAATGTCCAAGAAGGTAGTTTGACTTTTCTGAAGAAGGGATAGTGACTTCTAAAGTCACAGGCATTTATCCTGTCACTGGAAAGGACATCTCTGGGGATCAGCACTAAGAGCTCTGGGAGCTCCCCAACTGATTTTGTCATGACAGCCCATTCATGCTCCCATATAGACCTTATATTAATGCCCATTCTCTTTAGGTGGTCCGTATTGAGTTGTGATGTGTGATCCAAGTATCTGAAAGCAGCTTCTGCCAGTGGGTTCCAGTAATTTTTACGGCACTATCCAAAACAGCTCTAGGAAAGTTACCAATTACATTTGAAAGCTGCAACCTATGAGTTACTACATAGCTTTCTAAGAAGCAGGCCCCCACTGCCTCATAACTCATGGCAGATTTCAGTATTTTTCCTTTTGGCCACATACATAGCTCATTGAATATAGGAAGTAAAATATGTTTTCCTCTGATGATAACCACTCAATGGGAGTGGTACCACAGCGGTTTATGTACCATGAATGGGTACATGGCCATGCAAGCCAAGTCCACTGCAGTATTCAGAAAGGAGCTTATCCAATTATACACCTTCACATATTCAACCCTCTGGTCTCACACAATGTGCAATGAGCCATCACCATAATCTCATTCCTGTATGATCCACAGGCCTCTTAAAATTTTCACATCTTCTTAACAATGGCAAGGTGGTTCCTTCTGCAGGTCAAAGTGTTCTTTCTGGTGAGCTGTATGATATGCCAAGAGATGCTTGTATCTCCCCAAGCATTAGGTTGTCCACACTACAGCATGCCAGTTGTGCAAAAGGGCCTAAACAATCTTGACTCCCAATAGTGTTGAGAATTTGCTATTTATTTATATTGGTGAGGGGAAAAAAAAAAAAAAAGGCAATTGAATTGAGGACAGTCCACTTTGAATTTCAAAATCAAATTCACCTGACCCATTAGTCAAGGAGAATGGCAAATCTGCTTATTCAGATAATTTTGTGTTCCTGTGATGCATCTGGATTCTATGCTGTAATTACAGAGCAAAATTAAACCCCAAATAAAACCTGTTCAGCAAATAGAAGTGGAGATTGTCTGCAAAGCATTATTTAACTTGTACTAGTATTGCATTGTCCTGTAGCATAGAGGCTAACAGCTCAGTTCAGTGTGAATTTGAAAGGAGTCTTAGCGATAGCTTTTCTACAGAAAGGAGTTTTACCATTACACATTTTGTTTGCTTAGTATCTTTCTAATTCAAACCTCTCTGCAGACTCAAATGCTCAGTTACATTACTGGAATTAGCTGAAGGACAGAACAATGTAGTCGAAGTAATGAGACTACACTACTCTGTTATAACTTTTAAGAAGACTTGCATAATATTTTAGTTTCTGGATTTCTGTGCATGAAATAAGATTATTCCTTTTGCAACATACTTTTAATTTTTACCCTTCACTTTCATTTAATTTAAAAAAGCCCAGGGTTATAATTTCTCCAGTATGTTACAGCTTATCTTATAAATTTCCTCCCAAAAACAGCCTTTAGCCAATCCTGGCAACAATTAAATTCAGCAAAAGGAACAATGAGCAAATATAAACTATCATTTTAAATGAAATCAAGATTACCATGCCAGCAAAAGCAATGCAGTTCCTATCATAAAAATGTCAAAACAGTTTAAGGATTAGAACTTATTCTTCAGGAAATAAGATACAACTTTAAAGATCAGCTAATTAAAGTTTCCATTTGCTTAGAGTTGGCATAACTTGGGGTATTTTTTGACAGATGGCTTAAACATGTGTTTAAGCCCTGAGTACTCCAATGGGCTGCAATTAGCATGTCCAGCCTCTCCTGAGAGCCCCAACCTCTACTCCTTATCCATGGTCTAGAGGCTGTATTTCAGCCCAGACACATCAAGAACTCAGTGTCACAATTTAGGTAATCTGTAGCTAGTAAATAATTTTGCCTGCAGCAAAATACATCCTGATCCTTGCAGAGACCGATTATCTTACAATACATCAATTAAGTGGTCAGAATGTGCCATACTTAGTTGGTATTACTTGAAGAAAAAAGGTCAATATTCTTATTCTCCCTTTAATGTGGATTTCCATTGGCAGTGGGGATAGAGGGAGGAAAGAAATTAAATGCTTTGTTTATTACAGAGAATTGAAGAATTACAAATGGATTATTTCTGAAGTAATTTGTTTTACCCTTTCAGATTTAACTACCATATAGCAGCTCGCCAGTGACAAACATTAACAAAAAACCCGACTATATTTGAACTTCCTTAAATAAACAGATTATTAAAACCCAACCAAACATAAAGGAACTGTAGTAAATGGATGCAGCATGAAATCAAGTAAACAAATACAAACAGTAAAAGCTGAACCAAATAAACCACACCAATATTAATGCAAAACAGTCTCATCATTGATTCCCCGTAGTCATAAGTATGTCTAACTGAACCTTGGTAGAGTATATAAGTGGAAAGTTCCCATTGTGGGTATTTGAATGTTAAGTCTGTGGCACTCAAAGTTACAACCTGAACAGAGGCAGCATGGTCTGAAATACCAAGAATATACCCTTAATATAATTAATCATAATTCTCTATTCAAATTATAACATAGGGTATTTGTTGGTCCAGTTACAACAGTGGTAAGATTTACAGTCCAAGTTAGTACAGGAATCCCTCAGCAGTACCATTTAGGGTGCTATATAAGCCATCGACCTATTAGGATCATATTCTTGATGATATTTTATATCATCATATAATTGCTCAGAGGTCCTCTGGGTCCTGAGGCTGCTGGTTTCTGCTCAGGTGCTGTGGGGAGCTTTCAGCACCCTGCGCCCTTGGTTGGGAGGAGTAGGATGTCCATGGTGTCTTCCTCCTCTTTGCCAGAAGGGTGATATTGGTATTTCTTCCTCATTCTTGGGATCCATTTGGTTCATTTATATAGATTTTCCTAGTGCAGTCTGCTAGCGCACTGCTCTTCATTTGTTCCCTATTAGTGAGCTGTTCTGTTATCTCTGAAACTGGTTTTACATGAACGAGATGAGGTTTTATCCCTGTAATGACCA
>JAVJGJ010000030.1:2662434-2691726 GCA_035590215.1 Microhierax caerulescens
GAGGGGGGATGCTGGAGAGGCAGCCCTGGTGCTGTGAGCCCTGCTCAGCAGCAGCCCAGCACGGGGGTGTTATCACCGCCTCACTGGCAAAGCACAGCACTGGGGGGTGCTGGGGGGGAAAAAATCCATCTCAGCCAGACCCAATACAAAGGCCAACCACACCCAAGGGTGTATTAGTAAAAGTGTAGTCAGAAGGTCAAATAAAATGATCTGACACACAAAAGATATTGGCATACTGGACTGAGTGCAGAAGAGGCCTCCAAGTGGTTAGGGGGCTGCAGCACAGGCCATGCATGCACAGGCTGAGAGCTGAGCCAGTTCAGCCTGGAGAAGTGAAGGTTGAGAAAAGAGGAGACTTTTTGTTGTCTGCAAGAGGACAAAGAGAAATGGAACCAGATTCTTCTCAGAGATGCACAGCAGTAGGATGAGAAGCAACAGGTATAGGTTGGAACATGGGCAATTCTGATTAGATATAAGGTGTGGTGGTGATGGTGGTGGAATTTACCATGAGGGTTATCAAATACTGAAAGATATCCAGTATGAAGTCTCCATCCTTGGAGGTGTTCAAGACTCAGTGTGAGTCCCTGATCAACCAGATATAATTTGATTCTCTTTGAGCAGCAGGTTGGAGAGATGACCCTGGAAAATTCTTGCAGTCTTAATTTTTCTATGAGTCATATTACAGGAAGACTGAGCAGAGAATATGATCTGGTTTTGCAGATTTTGGAAGAGTGGGTTTGTTCTTTAACAAATTCACACTCAAAGAGATTCTTATTCTGTTGGATTGACCTCACCAGGAATGCCCTGTATTGTTCACTCCATCTTGTGTAAGTGCTTGGTTAAGTACTGGCATGGACCATAGGTAGGCAAAAGTTAGGGCCAAGTTCTCTTCCCGGTGGTCTAGGAGGCAATTTCTGTTCATTGACTGCTTCCAGAACACAGCTACACTGAGCATGTAGGAAGCATAGCTCTATTTCAGGGGTCCTCAAACTATGGCCTGCGGGCTGGATACAGCCCCCCCGGGTCCTCAATCTGCACCCCCCCCCCCCCCAGTACTTACAGAAACACACACACCCCACCACTCGCCGGGGGTTGGGGGGGAAACCAAGCAGCCGCAGATGACTGCCTGTCACTTAATCTGCACGCCGGCCCCTGCTTAAAAAGTTTGAGGAACCTTGATCTAGTGCCTTTGGCTGCCCAGAGTACCTAACAGTTGAGGCTGCCCAGCTGACTAGAAATGTTGATCCAGCTGAGGAAGAAATCACTATTCCGTAGTGAAAAATGAAAATCAGTCAGGTCTTCCTGTCCAAGCCACTCACTGGGGAAGCGAGCATTTGAAACTACTTCCCAGTTATTTCATTGGGTCAGATTGGCACTCTTCCCTTTCTTCTTCTAGCAAGAAGACACTTAAGGTGAGACATGCACAATACACATGAATCAGAACCAGTTTTCCTTCCATCCTGTCCATTTTCTTTCTTTTTCTTTAATATAGTGAAGCTACTGGGGACGCTTCTGTAAAAAGGACTTTTCAAAAATAAGAACTAAGTCAAAATGTCACACGTATTTATCATCAAAGCAATGAATTATTGATACTAAAGAGCACTGGGAGTTTGGGAGGGAATATAATAGACCTGACAATGGGAAAATCCAATGCATTTCTCAGAAATAATTTTGATAGAATTTAAGCTATGAGCACAGAAAAACAAGTGGTGATGGACTATGGATCTGAAGTAGACTACAATTTTGGAGGATGTCAAGGGAAAATAATGATTCATAAAAATATGAGATTTAAGCAGAACATCTTTGGATACTAAAGATTTGAATTTCAGTGCCTCTAAGCAGTTGTGACTCCAGCAGTATTTAATGAAATACATGCATTTTTAACAACTTTGGAATGGAAAATGCAAGAAAATTTCAGCTGTACTTTGTTCTCAGAGGTGGTCTACTGTATGTGCGAAAAATTAATGATTGAGGACGAGCTTTCTTGACTTTCTCCTGCAGAAACTATTTATTTTTTAACCAATATTCCTACACAAATCCAACTGCCTGAAGGAAATCCTTACAATGTTAAAGAGAAAATAATATTATTATATTTTACCTTACAATTTTAAACATAGGGGAAAAAAGATTTTCATGAAAATCCTAAATGTTCAGGAAACTTTTACATTTTTTGTTAAACTTTGCATCAAAACCCTACTAGATGCATACTTGGTCAATCTCAAACAAAGTATCATTAGGATTCCCACTGAAGGTATATGCAGATCTTAAAAAAACTATTACTCATATAAAACGGATATGTAGCTTTGGTGTGAGGTCATTGTATAGTTTGACAGACTTAAAAACTGCTTATATTTCCTATTGAAATAAGAAAATTGTGAATACTTAGAATCATATAATCATTTTGGTTGGAAAATAAAAAAAAAGATCACCAAGTCCAACTGTAAAGCTAACACTGCAAAATCCAGCATTAAAGCGTGTCCCTAAGTGCCACATCTACATGTCGGCACGTCTTTTAAATACTGCCAGGGATGGTGATGCAACCACTTCCCTGGGCGACCTGTTCCAGTGCTTGACAACCTTTTAGGTGAGAAAATTTTTCCTAATATCCAATCTAAGCCTCCCCTGTCACTACTCAAAGCCATTTGCTCTCATCCTATCATTTGTAACTTGGGAGAAAAGACTGGCACTCACCTCACTACAACCTGCTTTCAAGCAGTTGTAGAGAGCAATAAGGTCCTCCCTCAGCCTCCTTTCCTCAAAAGACTTGTGGACTTTTCACCAGATTTCTTGCTCTTATTCGGGCATCCTTACTATATGAAGAAGGGTTTGTGTGTCAGTGTATCCAAGCATCTGAAAAATTACAATTTGAAAACAACCTTCTTATATCACATAGTTGTTACCTCATATAACATAGGCAAAAATACCAAAATAATTTTTTTTTACATAAAATTGAAAACTAAAGTTCACAGACAGAAAATTTTCCTGAATATAGACATTCAAAAATATAAAAGTGACTGATTTGTTAATAAAATAGAAGTTAACTGAAACAAAAAAAAATCAGAAATATCTCAGAAAACAAAACAATCATATTGCTATAAAAAATCTTTCTGTACTACATTGTTAGTGTGTTTCAGCAGAAGTCTAGCAGAAAAGTCCTACAACGAAACCCAGCGATTTCCAAAGCAGCTTATCTTTTTTAAAAAAACAAACCAAACCAAACCAAGCCTAAAAACCCCACCCTAACCAACCAAGAAAGCTTCCACAGCAAAAAACACATAAGTTCAAACACATACATAATTCCCCTCTCCCCAAATCTAAAAAACAAACAAAACCCACCAAAATTAAACACACACCCCCAAACAAACAAACAAACAAACAAAATAACCCAAACAAACAAACAGAAAAAAAAAACCCAACTGGGGGAGAGAACAGAAAATACCCATGAGGTTATATTGCTGTGGAAATGCCTGTATCCAAAGTTTGACTGAATTAAAGGAAAAATAAAGTAGCTGCTCAGTACCCTTTTAAATCAGTTCACCATGGGGTGACAAAATCTTGAATTTAGTAGATTAAACATAAACCACAAACATATTGTGAATTTTTTCATGTGAAAATTACATAGTGAAAGTAACTAATTCGAAACTTAAATCCACACCATATGCAGTGTTGGTGTTATGGAAATAAAACCCAGCAAGGGAAACTGTGACAGTAACATGACAGAAGTTGCTAAAAATTTCTTTCAGACCTTTTTAAAACACATTTTTAAGAGTGAAGAAGGAAAAATACTTTGAAATAAGCCATTGGGTTATGTGGCTTATCTTTCATAGGAGTAGAAGATCTTTCCTAGAAGACCTCTAATACTACTTCTTGACCTCTTTAAATGTATTTCAGACCAGTAGTCCCAGTCTATGTCTCAGAAATACTTTGCTGATAAGGGGAATAGGAAAGCAATAACTGACATCAACTGAGATCATGTTACTTGCTCAGTATTATTGTACATGGGATGATGAATATCAGACACTACTGTCTGGAACAATAAGAAAGTATAGCTGGTGTAATTTCATTTGTTAGAGAAGCTTTATGGTTGATCTTCTACCCCTTGCTTCTGCTTAGAAACATCCTTTACTGACTCTGCTAGATAATACTTTCAGTGAATTGACTGAAGAGAAATGTGGGAATTTGACTTCTAAGGAGTTTATATCCCTCCGTGCATTACACAAGATGGAGTGAGCATCAGAACTGTGATTCACTCCACTCCACATCACTCACCCCTTTCAATATAACCTGGGCATAAATTCCATTATAGCTAAATGGAAATCAATTGCACTTTTTATATGGTAACTGCAAGTCAATGGTTTTAAAGGATGAAAATCCAAAGTTTAGTACTAGTTTCTTATTACCAAAGCTATCCTTCAAAAGCAGCCCAAGTCCTGAATATTCTGTGAGTTAATAGTTTGAAAAACACTCAATACATTCTGTTAACAATTGTGAGTAGAGAGGCCTCATTTATTTTTTAAGCTACAAGTTTCAGGGGTTGAATTCTATAGAAAGACCTTAAGTTATAAACCTTTTTTCCCCTCCCATGTATATGTTCCACTACTGATCATGGAAGAGCTTTTCTACTGAAGTCAGATGAGCAGCAGTCATTTATTAGCCTGCATATGACCTGTGCAGGAATTTTTATTGATAGTCTGACATTTGAACACAGGGTTTTTCACAGGCAGACCTGCTGCTCCGTACAACAGTGCTCTGGAGGTCTCAGAACTTGGGCATCACCTTCCTTCATCTCTATCTGCCTCTTCAGCTTTAGTAACAAATCATGCTCAACCCTAATTTTTATTTCATTGTGTTAGCTTTTAAGAATGATGTAGCATTACCTGTTAAGTGTCACTGTTTTTTTCTTTACCTTTGCAAACAAATGCGCTTGTGAAAATTAAATGACTTGCTAAAAGTAAAAACTGATCAGAAACTATTGTGCGCTCTGCAAAATGAAGTCTACTTCTAATACAAAGGACTGTCTTGTAACAAAAAAACAAACAAACAAAAACAACAACAACAACAAAACCTCCAAAGCTTAATCATAGAAATTATGTTTCAGTTAATATTGAATTATTGACCATCTCCTGTAAGTACTGCTAGTTCAAGCAATTTCTGTACCAGCAAGAAAGTTTGCCATTTTGAAAGAAACACATTGAGAATAGATTTCAGAACTGTGCACATTTTTTATTTCCAGGTAGAAGCATATTCATTTCATGCAAAAGCACATAGACAATCACATAAATCATGGCCTAGCAACAGTTGCAGCTGTGCCTGCAATGTCCCAGGAACTTAAAACTGAAGTAAATGCAGTCTGCTGCCCCAGTGGGTGAGACTTGTACCCTGGTTCATTAGCTCGGAGATGACCCATTCCCTGGTGCAGCTCCCTACATGAGTAGCAGTGCTGGCACTATGGATGGAGACCGTGCATGTGGTCAGGGCTGAGAAGAAGACAGCAACCTTTCCCACTGAGAACAACCCATGCATTGTTCACTTTAAATAAATCATGAAATCAAAGCATGAATTCTATGTTAATATTATATATTCAAGTGTATATTATGAATAATGTGCTGCAACCAGCTAAATACTTCAGTATCTTTTCTTCAAGAAAAGTTACTTCCATCAGGAAAACAATTTGTCAGGTTTTAAATTCACTTGTCCATGATTCTGTTAAAATTTATTGAGAAAAGGCCAGATATCAATTTTTGTCAGGACCTTTAAATGTCAAATCATGTTTCTTTTTAAAAAAGATTACTTTACTTAGTGTTTATTTTCTTTCCTGTAGCTATCATTGCAGGCAATTTTTCTAGTAAGTTCTATAATAAAGCTTTACAACATCAAATTCTCATACAAACCCATATGGGATTTAAATCTAAATGAATATTTGTGGTATATAGCTTTCAAAATAACATGGTTGTCTGTGAATTAAAATATTAAAAAGATATATTATGCATTTTTACTTACAAATATCCAGTGCATCTTGGTTACGTGCTATCTGCTACCAAGAAACAATATTTCAACATTCCAAAAGAAATACCAGCCTGATTTTGCACATTTTGGAAGCTTTAAGAAGTCCCTACTTGCAAGACTTAATCAAGCTGACAAATTTGCAAATATTTTTCTAAATTATTGAGAATATCCTCAAGGTTATAGGAAATGTATGTATGTACCCTAATACTAGATGTCAGATGCTCTATGCAATTGCATATAATTTTCCTATAAATAGGGGTACTTTTAGCTTTTGCAGGTTTTTGTTAACAACCTTATTATTATGTTCCTTTAAATTTGATTTGGGTTCAAATAAATACTATCTTATATTAAACCTTTAACCTCTTTACTGTGTGAAACCATCAATAATTTTTTTGTGGAAATAAAATTTTCAATGAATGACCATATACTGTCAAACAACATGCATAAGTAACATGTTCATCATCATCATCATCATCATCATCATCATCATCATGATTATTATTATTATTACTGTTATTGTTATTATTCATATTAATTATAATAATATTATTAATATAATATGTTTATAAACTCCAAACAGTTTATTCTTAATAAAAAAAAACAACAGTTGTATTATGCTAGTTTTTCATTACTTCTGTCCTGGCAGTAATAACTAACTAACTAACTAGATTAATTAATTAATTAAAAAAAAAAAAAAGATCTGCCACTTGAATAGTTGTATTAGTTGGGTCTTGCATGTTATACCAAGCCTTTTTTAGAGCATTATAATTTTTAATTAGATAGAACATTCAAACTAAGACAGGAAGCAAAGAGAAAATGAGAAAGTTATGATAAACAGAACAATGGTCAGAACAAAAAACTACCACAGGCTGAACAAAGTTTATACCAGAAATTAAGAGTTTATGATTTTTGAAGAGGTGAAGTCTTGAAATGGTTTCTCAATAACATATCTCACTGAATTTATTCATGAAATTGTACAATGCTCTTATGTGCATGGTAAGCAATTTTTATAATAATCCAGTTATACTGTTGTAAATAATAAATAATAATAGCAAGTAGCTATCAAAGTATGATATTTGGAATATATTATGTTTGTGATATTAGTATATATATTATGTACTAAATGCTTGCTGACCATTACATTTGTGGATTTAACTGCTCAATATGTATGTGTCAATAATTTGTGTTAATTAAAAATTAGCTTTGTTATTACAAAGAGACATCTGTAAGGATGTTGTTAAAAAACCATAGGACTGTTGCAGGGGACACCAAGAGTACAAGCACAACATGATAGGACAGGACTTGAAAGCGCAGGTACAGGAAGATACTAAAGCCTCAAAGTATGAACACGAATAATAGATCATAATTTTCTGGTCCTTACAGCAGCACAAATGTGACAGCTGGATAGAACCAGCGTTAGGGCATAACCTGGCAGTGTATAAAGGCATGTTTACAATGTCTTGTAGCTGCCAAGATCAATAACACAGGCAGAAAGAACTTCAGGTTGTACACAGGACTGCAATGAAACTAGTTGTGCATGTCTTGAGGGCACCTGACTTCAAAACTATGTACAGAGAACTGATCACTCTGGTACCCTGTATTGCTACGCAAGTATTACTTTATGACGTTTAAATTGAAATACACCTTCACTCACTGTATTTGACCTTATGTTCTAGTATTATTTTTAGTCTCTCATTCTGCTGTTGAGGATCGGCTCTAATCTGAATGTATTATATGTGATTACATCAAAATATTCAATTCATTTAATCAAGAGGGATTTTTGAGTCTTACAAAAATCCAGAAGAAATATTATCTCTATATTCAGTGCTCATTCTCAGTGTTTCCTTCACTAAAACTGGCCTGGACCTTGCTGACATATCTTTCACATTCCAGTCTGTTTTGGAGAGCCAACACTTGCTATGAAAATTATCACAGAAAGATAAACAAAAAAAAGGTAACAAAATTATTTTCAAACTATGAACTATCTGTCTTGCAATGAGTATCATGACAGGAGAAACTATAGAGTTGACAAAGCTTCAGAAAATTACAGATTTTAATGCTGGAAAGCACCATGAGGATCATGTAACATATATAATTATATACTGCCACGGATTCCTGCAGCAAATCTGTTACATCTCAAACACATAATAATGTTCAATCAGTCAAAAAACTGGGAGACCACCATAACCTTAAGTCACCTGTTCAAATACCCTTAGACTTTGTGTTCATTCCCCTGTATAAGTTTTCATCCAGTTTCTCCAGTGAAGTTGATGACTAATGTTAGTTTCTAGACATTCAGTTTAAATATTTTTTCCCATATGAAATCCCTTCTCCAAGCCAGTAACTGATCAAATAATTTCTAAGACTAGTTTGGATAAAGAAAATAAGTCTATATGGTTTGTTTCAGCTTCCAATTTTTAATTTTCTTACAAGATGGGGAAATAGTCTTTAAAAATGTTGGCCATGTAGCGTAATGAGTAATCAGTTTAATAATTTACAGATGGGATAACAGTTATCTGAATAATACTTCACCAAATAAAATTTCCCAAATCATAATAAGAAAGATTAGGAGTGGGTTTGTAATGTTATTTAAACAAGATAGACTAGCTAACATTATTTCTAAGATGACTGCTTTCATCATCTGTGCCTAGGCATTTAAGTACATGGGTAAATATTATTAATGTTGGGGTCTATGTTAAACATTAAGGTTTTATGGAAATGTCTCTTTCACACACTTCACAGAGTGCTTAGTTGGCAAGAGATGTAAATTAATCTCACTCTTCAGATCATTTTCCATTTGTTCAAAACTTGCAGAATCTTATTACTACAGGTGAGACAATATTGATCTTCTCCTTCTTGTAAACTTTAATTTATGTCCTCATACCCACAGAAATAAATTTGATTTTAAAGCCACACAGAACATAAACACATTGTGCTTATTGCAATAAAATACTCATTTGCATAGATAAAATAATTCCTATACCCTGGGTTATTATCCAGTGTTTTCATCTGTAATCTGCTCCTGCTGTCCAGGGCTAAAATGACGTTTTATGCATACTAGAGTTGTTTAAGTTATAATTTAATTAGAATTTATAAATTAAAAGTTTGTATTAGAAGGAAAGGAAAAAAAACAATATTTTTTTTTTTTAAACCATGAAAAGTGGTTCATTTACCAGTGGTAAATGGTGTTCAGTAACTAAAACAATTGTTAGTGGTGGCTGCTGACTTACAGGAAAATTGCCACAAATTTTTATCTAAATAGCATACAAACTGTCAATGCCTTCTGGATCCTGAAAGTTTAGATTCCAAACACTGCATAATGTCAAAATTCCTCTCTCACTGACTTATCAATTGACATTATTTGCACCATAAATAAATAATAATAATAAAAAAAAGCAGCTATATAAAGAACCAATGTGGGTATAACCTGTTATTAAAAACTTTTATTTTCTCTTTATTCTATTTATATTGAAAAAAATTTCATTCTTATAACAAATGCTTCCACAAGAAATGTCTATACAATCTATAGTTCCTGAGTGTTGTGTTTCACACTGTTTTCCTAAAAATGGTTTTAGACTTTTGCTTCTCTTAAATCATGGAGTCTCTATTTCTGAACTGTAACCCAACACCAAGTCTTGAAGTTGACACGCTATGAACGGTCATCGTGATTCCAAATTTTTGCAGTGGGATTATCTTGTTCCTCGTGCTTGAAACTACTATGGAATCAGGGGAATGGTACAGTAAGAATTTCCATCGGTCATGCTTAGGTCTTTATCTAAATTCTAGGTATATGACTAAAAAGACTCAAACCTGGTCAAATGCCATCTGGCCTTCAATTTTCAGTTTATGCTTGTTCTTAGCCCTCTGAATGAGCTCACACAGATGTCTTCTCTCCAGACTTTTAACAGAAAATGAAACCAAATCAGAGGTCATAAAATCCAGAACTCTACCCAAAATCTGACAGGCTGAAAAGCTGTGTCAAAGGGAATCTTAAAGAATAAATTTCCAACTATGCTGCTGATATCAAATGGGTTACAGGTTAACACACCCACAACTAACGTTCAGATTTCTATTTACATCTTGAAAGCAAGTGGCTTTTCAGATAATGTACTTGATTTTTTACCAACTATTCAAACACACCACTGGAGTGTGACTACCCTCCCTGTTTCAAATAGTCTCCCTTGAACAGCTGTTAAAAGTATTGCTGCAATCAGAATGCTTTTTGTATTTCTAGAAAAAAAAAGAAAACCACATGACCATGTGAACTAGTTGATCTACTGATCAACATTACAGAAGGAGATTCATCCAATTTTTATTGTTGCCTTTGGGGAGGAGAAGACAACAGACTTGCACAAAACTTCTGCATCTCTATATTTTTATATCTGTATTTCTAAGGTGAAGCCATCTTTCTACATAGAAATTATTTAACTAACTCACCATCTAAATTATCAGTCACCATACCATTTATGGAAACATACACAATCTAGATCTCTGAAGATGTCACATCAAAATTTCAAATCAAGGCACTGTCGTCATTTTTTTGCCAAAAGATAATTCAAAGTTCTACAGGCATTAAGTTTTGAAATAGAAAGACTATCATCTCTATATCCTTCAGGGTCCTGTCAAAAGTACAGCTCTATGGATTGCATAATCATAGTTTCAAGTTTCAATAGTTTCAGAATTATGCTTTTGGAGCTTTAATATACAGTTTAGACAGGATTACCTGAAAAACAGGTCCCCTAAACAGAAAAATAGATTTGGTTGCTGTCTTGTTTTCTTAGCCTAAAGCAAACTTTGCCTTATATCAGGAGTTAAAGAGAAATGGAACAACTCAGTTATTTGAGGAAATACTAATTTTAAAAGCTCACCTCCTACTGCGTAGTTATGAAAGTATGAAAGAAATAGTCAGTGTGGATGTAGGATCGCTTAAAGGATTTAGGAGTCATTTTATTCCTACCATACAGATCATCTGGTTTTGAAAGCAGCCAAGGTCCCAGCTGTGTGAAGATGAGCTGCCATATAGTCTGTACTAAGAACATACCCTGAGAGTACAGATGTGCAGCTATAACTGAAAGAGCTATGAACTCTTTCTATTTCAACCTTTAGCCTCAAGGAAAAAAAAAGTCAAGAGGAATCAGAGGTGCCTCCCCAATATCTGTAAAGATAAATAATGTCTTTATGCCTCTTTCAAGAGCCCAAGTCCATGCTACTTCTTCCTCTTAAAGTAAGACACTTCACAGACCTGATGGCACAGCCGCAAAGATGTAAGCCGAACTGAAGCTTTCTTTCTACCCCTCACAACGATTAACCTTTTCCCTCAGATCTCCGAAGGTGAGATGAAAGATCCCTAAAGATCAGAATTCCAGCAAGGGAGTGTGACCCACTCTGTTAAGGGCTTCAACTGTTGAACTTCATCCTTGAACTCCATCAAAACGCCAACAAGACAACTGGGCACAGTAAAGCAGCGGGAAGGATAAAAAAGCCTCCACCCAAACTTCATATCAATCGCCCTGCTGTATTGTGCATAAGCTGGAGGTAATTGCTCAGCTTTTTTAGCAGCATAGTTTAGAGTACATTTGAAGTAGTTCGGCTGCAATATAACAAAAAGACATGTAGCAGTGTGATGTCAGAGGAGAGGGATTGCTGCAGACCGGTGACACCGCAGGGCTAGTAAAGCCACCAGCCTGAGCAAGATTTCCTCTTGCTTCTTCAGTGGCCCAGCAGCGAGCTGCACACCTCCTGCCTGAAAACCAGAGACCTGCAGAATGGCCTCCAAATTGCCACATCAATTTGCCTGTCCTTGGTCATCAGCTTTGCAGTTTAGGTGCTGCACAACTATCCCGGGGTGAAAAAGAGTTCTCAGAGTAACCTATAGCAGAAGGATATCATTATTATCCTGCCTTATGATATATAAGATGATAATTTTATTTGACATTTAATCTGGAATATTGATAATATTTAAAGAAATATTTTTTTTCCAACTTTTGACAAGATTCCTAGTAATACCAGTGAAGATCTACTTTGTGACCTGAAAATGCCTGTACTTCTGGCATGTTAGAAGCAGACTATTTACAATTAACGTGTTTTTTCTTAGCATTGTGGAGAAGGTAAAATATAATACCTAATGCAAGTCTAATGCTTGATAAAACAGCAAAAATCAAATATACTCCTGTACAGTCTGTACAATTCCATTACACATTTTACTGGAGGGTGAGTGCACTTCTTAGGGGTGAAAACCATACGTTATTTGCAATTGCATAGCAACCAGAACAGAACTTATTTGTGATGTTAGCATTTGGGCATTATCATGTCACAGACAAACATCAATATTATTGAAATGATTGTTTTTAAAATACCAGTTGGTGGTTTGGTTGTTGTTGTTTTTTTAATATTTTAATGCTATCCACTAATGCTCTAACAGTCTTATTACTAACAGTCTGCGTGCAAGATAAAAATTAAGGTAATATTACATACAAGGAAAACCTTAGTCCCTGGGAGAGATGTATACAACAGCCAAAAAACTATGTGGCAAAAAGTGTGCTAATCTGCCTAGAAAAGAGTATCCTGATACTTTCTGATACTTTACTGATACTACTTTCAGGCTACTAAATCTTCATGATCACTAATTTCTACAAGGTATCTGGAAATTTTGTTTTTCACATTAACAATGTCTTTCAGCATTTTTTTCTAAATAAGGTAAATATGATGATATAGAGCATATGTGCCCAAAAAATTAAGGCTAGCCAGTACAAAACTCAAAAATATTTAATGGATCTAAAGATTTTGTAAGTTTTATCATGATTTGGTTTATATATTTTATAACAGACATTATAAAAACTGACTGCATGGTAATACCTATCTACTTATCTGAATACAAAATAGAAGTTAAAGATACATCTTCAGAACAAATTACAGTTTCATTTTTACACACAACCAACCATGTAGAAAGGAATTTACTTTCTGACTTCATTGCTAGACTAATTCCCATGCAGGTGAAAGCATAACACTTGGGAACTTCAGATAACAGGATTTTTGGCTATGAAATGAGATTTGCCATTGATTTATACAAAAAGGAGCTCTTCAATGGTCACGACTAGTGAGAAACCAAACATTAAAGGGCTACATCAACTGCAATATACATTTTCCTTGAACAATGTTTTTTACTCATGACTTTTGTAATAAATGCTGCTCAGGATTTTCATCTTTCACTAAGTTTAATTGTGAAATCCGAGATTCAGTCAACTGAAATCAGCTGAAAATGTTTTTCAAAATAAAAATGCAAATCAGTAGGGATCCTGAAGCTACTTCAATGGAAAAAAAAAAAAAGTCAATTTTTAAAGATTATTAATGAAGGATAGAATATCTCAAAACATAAACATGGAATTCATTATTTTCACTGTGATTTTTGCACTTATTTATTGTTTCTTTGTACCTTGACACCACAAGAAGCTTCAGTCAGGAATATAGTCCATTCTATACAATGCAGCAATGCGTGCCTAAGGAACATTTATCAGTGAAAAAAATCTTCTGCCTAAATCCAATGTAGGCAAAGTACTTCTTTTCAAAAGGCAAATTTGAAAATAGGTAAAAATATTTCTTCCACCAACCTCCATTTGTCCAGCACATATCAGAAACGTAAGAACTTGACACTTGAGACAAATTACTCACATAGCTGACATGCAGAGAGTAAAAACATTTTTAAATGTAAAAAAAAAATAAAAAATAATGCTGGTCACTTTTAGAGAAAGCTTCCAAATTATGTTTGTATTTTAATAATGAGTTAGAGAATAAGTTACCTGCCTACTCATGTTTGGGCTTTTGGAGACTATGCACCAAAAACTCACCAGTAATAACTGCCTTTTCTCGGATTCTACTCATACAAAAACTTGTACAATTTACTTTTGTGCTTCTTTTTTACAACATCAAATAGAAAACTGGCTTGGTATTATAATGATGCAGAAGCAAAAGTGAGTTCTACATATTCTTGGACCAGAATACATATATCTTCTATTTGAAAAAATAGAATGGCTGCAGTTTATGTCCTTGAATGAGTAGTGCATTCAAAATTTCCCATTAAAACAAACTCCTACCTAAAGAATTTAGTATAAACTAGTTACTCTAAGGAGCTTTGTAAAATTGTTGGGGCTTTGCAACCTACGGTCCCATGACAAAAGTGCTTGGATGTCAACCTTGTTCCCAGGAAGTCAGAGAACAGACTCTTACAAATGTCAAGTGGATGTTTTACTATAAATTAATCTGATTTCGTAACACAGTAGACCACTTATCTTATACAGGACAAGAGAAAAAAAAGGAAAAAGAAAGAAAATGCACTGCTTTTCTAGTGTTGAGGCAAATTTCTCTTCAGTTCTGTAGGCCTAGATGGTTATTCTATCTTTGGTGATGCCTTAGTGTTTAAAACAAATGAAGGCTTAAAATACCTTTAGAAATAAACTTTTCACTGTGACACTCAATGCAAATCACATGCACATTTAGCTGTTCGCTGAATATACATAGTTCTCATGTTCTTTACTGCAGAATTAAAAGCAACAAACAAACAAAATAAAAAAGGTGGCATAGTAATGTTTAATATGACATATCTTTCTTCAAGAGTGTTGGTGAGGAAGAAGTACTTTTCTGTAAGAAAACAATCCTCAACAACATATATTTAAATACTTACATGTTTTTCCATATTTAATAAATATATAGTTTCTTTTTACATGAAAGATCATTCTGACTTGAAGGAGACAATACAGCTTTTAATAAGCACAGTCTGAAGAAAAGGTGAATCATGAAAGATCAAATAAGAAACCAGATACCTGCAGTCATTCTGTCCTGGTTGCGGCTGGGACAGGGTTAATTTTCTTCTTAGTAGCTGGAGGTGCTGTGTTCGGGATTTGGTGTGAGAGCAATCTTGATAGGACACTGATGGTTTTGGTTGTTGCCAGGTCCTGTTTATACCAAGTCAAGGACTTCTCAGTTCCTCTGGCCCTGCCAGCGAGAGGGCTGGGGGAGCACAAGGAGCTGGGAGGGGACATGGCCAGGACAGGTGACCCAAACTGACCAAAATAATATTACATCATGCTGAGTATATATAAGCTGAGGGGAAGAAGAAAGAGGGGGACATGTTCAGAGTGATGGTGTTTGTCTTCCCAAATGTGCTGGAGCTCTGCTTTCCTGGAGATGGCTGAACGCCTGCCTGCCGATGGGAAGTGGTGAATGAATTCCTTTTTCTGCTTTGTTTGCATATGTGGCTTTTGCTTTACCTATTAAACTGTCTTTTTCTCAACCCATGAGTTTTGTAACTTTTACTCTTCTGATCTTCTTCCCCATCCCCTTGTGGGTCAGTGAGTGAGCAGCTGTGTGGTGCTTGCTTGCTGGCCAGGGTTAAACCACAACACATTCACATAAGATCCATCCTCTTTTTTATCTCCTTTTAGCCTCTGAAGGTAAATGGCACAAAACCCCAGCTAATTTCACCGTTGTCAAAACTGCCCCATATGGCACAACAGTTTTACATGACTTGCCTTCCATTGCCTCCTATAGGAAGGACTGAAGAGCCTGCTTACATCAATAGAGCAGTAGAAATTAGAAACAAACACTCAGCTTTTCAGGAGAACATAGGAAGGAGATCACCAACACCATTTTTTCTTTCTTGTATGTGTAAGGACCAGAAAGACTGTGTGTTCACACTCGTCCTACTACACAAGAGAGGAGCCATGGTTCCTACACAATTTCCATGCTATTGCAGAGCTTCATTTTGCTGAAGCAAAACATATAATGCAATCATAGATGAAAGTTTGTTTAAAAGTGTAAATAAAATCAGGGACTCAAAAGAAAAATTATAATAATAATAAATAAATAAATAAAAACAACAAAGAAAGAAAAAGAGGAAACCAAATGAGAAAAGAGAGAAGGAAAAGAGTATTGCACTGTTTGTCAATTCTTCTGATGAAATTCTGTGCAACATGTTTTACATAGCCAACAGTGAAAGAAAATAATTATGCTTAGGAGCCATACACTTTTGAAGCCTCAAAAGCAACAGACAGAGTTGTTGTAGTCTAACCACTAGCACATTTTAAGTAATATTACTAAACTGAGAGATAATTCAAATTCTCTTTATTAACTCAAAGGCAGCTCTACTATTCAGTTCTATTACTGTCAGCATGCACAGAACATTGAAGAAGATTCTACAAAATTATCCCAATCTACATAAACAATACTTCTCCAGACAACCTGAAAAATATTTCTTCAGAGTAGTTTTATTCCAATTTAGAATTACAGGTTTTATAAATGCAAACATTTGGAGCTTTGGATTGTTACCAGTAAGCTAGAGAAAAAGTCAATGCTCTTATTTCTGATTATTCTGTTTATTTCTTCACTCCTAAATAAAAAATAAAATAAAATAAATAAAAAAAAAAAGTCACATCTACTTTTTAAACACTTTTTCAGTGTTTTTCTCCACCAGAAAAGTCAAGGGAAATTAATGGCTGCACCTTAGAAACTCTGATAGGAAAACATCACTATTGCATTTATTTTACATGAACTGTCAAAAGTCATGGAAAATGATGGTGAGCATTACCATTTGCAATATTATTATTTTTTTCAAATTATTGATTTAATAAATGTTCATACTGCATTTGAAACATTTTACAGATGTCTAAAAAAGACTCCACAGAAGCTTCTACTTTGCCATCTGAACTGCAGTGCAGTGCTATTCAAACCTAAGCAGTGAATGCAATGGTTTGCCAGAGTCGACATCAGCAAGGTTATTTCCAAATTAATCATTAATCAATGCAAACTTGACTTGTTCATTTTTTAGTTTTCCAAATAAAACCTTTTTTTTAAGCAGATCTAATTCCAAGGATTACAATTACACTTTTCTTAAGCTTTTTCTCACGGGTCAAATGCGCATAATGAATTGAGTGTTTCTTCCAAGACAAAAAGAAAAATGCTCCAAGGCAGACAGAATTTGAACAAAGCATCAATCTGCTGCCGCAGTCAACCAAGCCTGGCAAGAACTTGTCATTAATTTTAAAAGGAACTTCAGCACATGGACTGACGGGGTGAAACTTCCGTTTATATTCTCTTGGTGGTTTTTGGCTGAAACTCTGTGTATTTTCCTCCAGGCTTTTGTTTTCCTTTTAATCAGGAACCATTACACTATTCTCAAGCATGCTAACAATACCTTCAAACAACTAGGGTGCTTGTCACTAAGTTTCTTCATCCATTAGTTTTTTAGGGTTTTTTTGTTTGTTTCATTAATTAGAACACCTACAGCTGATAACTTTAAGTATTTTGAAGAAACAGGAGTTCCAGACAAACAAAACAAAAAAAAAAAAAAAAGAAAGCATTGAAAGGATATTGATATTACTGCTGTTGAAAACTTCACTGTTCCAAAGTCAACAGCTCCAAAACAGCTACATACAAAATAGTTCAGTATCTTAAAAGCTGACTAAGAAAATATTTTCCTGGGCAGTTTAAATAACACTAAGAAGAATATAATAAGACTGTAAGTCTTAATATAAAAAGCAGAAAAAGCAGGAAAATAAGGCTCTTTATAAACTGTGAAGCTAAACTTTTTTATTATGAAGACTAAGCATCACCTTTAAGAGATTTATTTTGTTCCTTCACACCTTCTCCCATGAAAAGGATTAAACATTATTCATTCCATAGGTATAAAAAAAATCTGTCATCTACACTACTTTTTATGTTCTTCTCAGCACATCCATTATGTTTCAAATAAACATTTTTTTCCCCAACTCCTGGAGTTCTTCAATAACTTCTTCAAACACTCAGGAAAAGTGTTGGCAGAGCTGTGAATGATGTCCAGCTGAATTGTATGTGTCACAAAGAAACACCTCACCTACAAGCACACACTTCCCCTGAGACAATATGTTAAAGCAATGTTCTACTCTTTCCAAGGACAGCCATCTCACCCAGGTATGGCAAGCATGATCACACCACAGTGCCCTTACAAAATAAAATTTCACACCTTAGCAGTTTTCCAGATATTTCAGCAAAAGTGCTGAGTATTTTAATTAGTGCATGCTGGGATTCATTTAGCGAACACTATTTTATAAATGCTTTTAATCAGTTTGACTCATCTAATGTGTATATCACCTTAAGTACCTAGTACTCATACTTTAACAGATTATATTAGATATATATTATGTTATTTTCTCCTGCAAAGATCTGCTTAGACATTATGCACAGGTAATTGTGAGTGAGATCTTGGCTTATATACATGTGGATGCACTGATTTAAGAGATATTGTCCTATTCCCATCTGTGATCTCTCTGCATACCTTTGCAGATTTTACCTGCTGGACCTCCTACTTTCTTCCATGGCTTCTGTTACTACATTTGAGCAACACATACACCTAGACCCTGTTGCCATTCAAGAGAAATTAGGAATGGAAAGATTCTTCTGTGCTTCATCAAATACAGAAGTTGTAAAAAGAAAAAGCAAAACAGTTTCCTACTCTTTTAATTAATAAGTTAAAAGAGATACTGATGTCTTACATCTCAGCCTCTGTAACAGTAAATAACCACAATGATTTGATCTACCCTCTATCAGAAAGAGAAAACAGAATAGGCAAAACTACTCTCTACACACTGGACAAAGGTTCACAAATTGTTTTAAAAACTGCTGCTCCAGTGCTGGCCTGGCAGGCACTGAACAAGTTTGATCTCAAAAATGAAATTGTAAGAGGAAAAGCAAAACCAAAACCAAAAGCACCAAACAGTCCACAACAACAACAACCACCAGATAAACTTGCTAAGTTGCTTTTAAGAGCACAGAAGAGGAACTTTCAGCCAGGGAAATGCATTGGAAATGAGGAATTTGCATGAAGTTCACTGAAAAATCAAACCTTCAGGCTAAAACACTGCTAACACAGTCTGTGAAAACATAGTTTTCAAAGTCCAAAGAGTGATGATTACTCACCCAACAGTCTCACAGCCAGGGGAACTGTATGGTGCACCAGCCAAACATCCAAATTCTGGGAATATATCCTTTCAGTCTTTTAAAACAAATACAATCTGAAGTACTCAGGCATCTCCAGAAGTACATACTACTGTGAAAAAACCAGCAAGAAAAGGAATGCAAACTGAAAACCATCATGCAGAAAACCCACTAATTCACACCTTTCCATAGCATTAAAGATATGTATGCTTTTTGAAATGTTAAGAGAGTTTTTTGTTTTCAATCCACAGAGTTAAGAGGCTAAAACACTGAACCAAGCAATGGTCCCAGCTGGAGGTGTGCTTGCTGGATAATTGTGGTTTCCAAGTGGGTAGGCTGTCTCCAAAGCAGGCAATTTAACATCTTCACTGTGGCCACCATGCTTTAAAGTTCATAATAGTAATAAGCTGTCCTTTTTTTTTTTTTTTTTTACGTGTGTGTGTTTTGAAATATAAGCCATGGGATGTGCAAGGAGTGACAGATCAGCATCACTTTCATCAAGTGACTGGGCTGTTCCCAAGTTACTCAGATCAATGCAGCAGTTGATGCAGGGGCCTGTTTCATGCATAAATCAGAGGCAGCCTACACAAAGGGTAGTTAATACCCGCTTGCCTAGCATGGGGACAAAAGCCCACTACAATAGAGTAGCTAGCCATGTGGCAAAATGCATTTTGCAACGTTTTTCTGCGAGTGTAATATGCTTTAGTCTTTTGTGATGCAGCTAAACATTAATACATACATTTACATAAATACATGTAACCACAAAGGGGTCATGAGAAACCTGTGGTACAGTTGCACAGAGAGGGTAAGGGAAAACACTTGGGAAGAGTAAAATCAGCAAAACAAGAATAGGGAACTGAGAAGCAGGAGAGACTTGTGACAGAAACAGATCATCCTACAGAATAAGGAAGAAAGGAGCCCAGTGAAACCAGAGAGAATCCTGTCTCCAAAATAATTTAAACTATGTCAAGGGCAGGTGAGATCATATCTTTTTCTTTGGGGAGAAAAGCATAAAACATCAATGGTAGGAAAGGAAAGCCAGGGAGGAAAGACAACTTCTATTCTGGTTCCAGCTTTCTAGCTGGCTCTGCCACAACCATCCTTGCAATATCTTCTGCTGGGCCAGCTCAGATTCACCAAACTGATGTTGTGCTGATTGGTTGTCATTTGTCCAGCTCATGGGTCTGTGTTTCATGAGTTTTAACAGTTTGTATTGACCAGTGTAGTCTATGCACAAATCATACCTGAACCACTTACAAAAGACTCCTCACGTAACCTGTCCTGTATGACTTTATCCTTACATTGATGTTGTAACTCATATCACAATTATAACTTAATTTGTGCCGTGTTATCCACCAGAAGAGATGCATTCTCACAATATCCTCCCTCCTGCATATGACAGAAGAAACATAACTGAAAAGCCATTTTCTTTTGGCTTGCTATTCAGACAGGGTGTGCTGCACACTGAGGTCCCCTTTCACTAACTGCTCCTTTTGAAAAATCAGCAAGCAGAGAACATGACAAAATGCTCCAACAACTTATAAAAACTCCAGTAAGACATTTAATGATGCTCTCTCTCAGGCAAGATGACTGATATCTATGTTCAGAGAAACCACTTACAGTGTAACAACAACGTTTCATTAAATGAGTCCCAAGACTCTGAGCCAGAAAACAGAGAAAGTGAACTGGCCTCAGGCAATCAGCATTCCCAAAATTTACCTTTGCATTAACCACAGGGAAATCAGTCCTGTGTTTTTAGGAATACTTTTATATTACATTTGGATTAAACAAAGCAGTCCTGACAGCATAAGCCAAATAATATTTATTTGCCAGTGTAATCAGGATAATTAGAAAAGAATGATAGTAAACTCAGACTGTTATCAGCAAGATTAATTTGTTTGCAGTGACATCCCTAGATGACCCCAAGATGCTGTACTGTATCTGTACTACACTTCTGAGATTTATGAATTGAGTGAGCTACAAAGAACATTGCAAATGCTTTTAGATTCATTGGAACAGGAAAAGACAACAAAAAGTAAACCTCAATATTTAATTGTAGATCTGTTCCCTACAGTCCAATATTAACTCTAGGAACTTTACTCAGATCTGTAAATTGCTGAAGCATTTCTTGAATCTTACTGTAATTTTCCATTTAGCAATCTAGCCCTGAAATGTTATTATTAACATTCCCAAAAAGCCTACATAGCAGAAACATGCTAAAATATGCATTTGTCAGCAGATGCAATAATAGTAAATGTATTGCCCAGAGAAGGCAGCTTTTGTAGATTATATACATTTTTTGTACAGTGACTTCTGAATGCTTTAGTAATTACTTATTTGCTTTATGAGACATAGATGACCACTGCAACTATTAACTGACCGTTTGCCACCACTTTTTTTTTCTTCTTTCAAGACCTGAAGTGTTTGCTCTTGGCTAATCATCTAATACTTGTTCAAACTGACTTCTGCTTTAAATCACTTCCAGGAGTAAGAATTCATGGCAGAAAGGGTTTGCTGATTTATTTTTAAACAATATATAAGAAACAAGCTATTAGAGAAATAATGCTATTAATTTTCTTTTCTACAGGATTCTCACTAGATTTCATTGTCCTTCTTGCCCCCCTTTGCTCCTCTTGCTGTCATGCTCTTTCTACACTAAAGAACTAAAATGCAATTTTTGTGAGTGCAGTCAGCACGTGTTTACATCTCTGCTGTACGTGGAGAATTAAACTACTCAGTAAACTTTAATTCTAGTCCCATTGAAATAAATTAATACAATTTTAATATTTGAGTATTATTAATACAAGCTTCTCACAGGAATTAGTGGTTTTCCCAGCATATTTTAAGGTGACGCAGAAGTATGGCTATGAAATACTTCATGTTGATTTACAAAATTTGACAATATTTTTTTAAAAGAATGAATTTTAGCTCCCCAGAGGAGGTGTCCTTCAGACTGGTGTCCCTTGCTAGTTTTTCTCCTATCTCTCAATGTCAACAAGATTATAAGAGCAGATCAACAAATAAAGCCAGAACACTCATCACCTGCTTTCTGCATGTACATCAGCAGGAGAGGTGGTGTTTATTGTAGTGCAACAGTGAAGAGTTGCATGATTCATATAATTCAAAACCTGAATTTCACCACATTTTATGTAATCATTTGTTCAGCCCGCACTAGTTGTGCTGTGCAAACAGCCAACAAAAATTCTCCTTTTTCTCTTGTATTTCTAGTGGGAAAAGCCTGGTTTAAACACTGAAGATATTTTTTTTAAAGTATAGAATGTTCTAGTTGTCCAGACCTTTTGTGATTCTTTTCTTTTTTTTTTTTTTTGTTTAAATGTGAACTAAGATTTCTAGAAAGCTGTTCTGCTTGATTTTTAAAACAACTGATATGTTTACAGATCTTTTTCTGCACATATCTGATCATATGATTTTTTACTGTGACTGACAACAACTATGCCAGAGGACTATCACTCAACATTGAAACATACCTTTTCTGCTTTTATGGTGACACATTTGAGTTTTAGGCATACCTAATGTACCGAAATCATGCTACAAGTGACTGTCTTCCACTAACTAAGAAAGTGAGGCAGGCCTAACCTAAATCATAAATCTTCTTTGTCCTTGGACCTTTCCTATTTGCTTGAAGCTATTTTTATTCTTATTTTGTTCTCCTGAGGTAGGTCCCATTTCATCAATCTGACACTGATAACTTTATAATTATAAAGTGCAATAATGTATTATATATACACACACATATAAATACAGTTCATTTTATTATATAAATATGTATGTGTCCATACACTTATATGTATGCTTTATACATATATATGTGTGTATGTATACTTTATTCTAACACAGGGGTCCTCAAACTATGGCCTGCAGGCTGGATATGCCCCCCCCCCCGGTATTTACAGACACCCCCGCCGGGGGTTGGGGGGGGAAACCAAGCAGCCGCAGATGACTGCCTGTCAATTAATCCACGTGCCAGCCCGCTGGTTAAAAAGTTTGAGGACCTCTGATCTAATACATATCAGTTTATATCTGTGATATAAATATATTTTTGTGTATGCATATCCAGGTGTTGTTTTGAGAGAGGGGTTGTTTGCTTGTTTGTGGAGGGGTTTTTAGGCAATTGTCCTCCCAGAGTCTGGTAATTCCAAGTATTCATGTAGGTAAAAAGTAACCAAAACTGAACCTATCCCCAAACAAGTGAAAAACTAGAACTCATTCAGCCTGGGGTCTGCATTCCAGTAAGTCTTAAATATTTTACTATATATAAATTCAGAAGGTAACATATATGAGCAACAGATTCAGTCCCTTTAGACTACTTTAAGGTCCATTTCCTATAAATGAGTAATATGTATCTTCATGGCTGCCTTTTCATCTAACAATATTTCTGCAACATACTGAACAAGATATACTTCAGAGAACATAGAAGGAGTAAGCAACTGATCACAATTCTGGGTGACTTACTCTTCTTTCCCCCAAAAAAACCCTCCTTTATCATTAATGAGTTCCTTTAAAACTTATACATAGTATCTAACAGGCAATATCTAGTAAGGAAAGAATATTTGTAACTCTTCTAACAGAATGAAAATACATTGTTTGAAAGTTTTCATTATACATCAGTCCTGCTGCATTATTAAGTTATCTGTGTTTTGTGGGACCTTTAATTCATTTGCTCTAGGTGGAAATTATCAAGATGAAATCATATGTATTATTTTTTAATCTAATCAGATGTGGTCTAGTTTACTTCCAGATGTGTCCTATTTACTAAGAAAAGAAAACTCTAATATTTCACAGTTTCTCTATATTGGTTTGTCATAATTTGATTAATTGCCTCTTCATCTTCTTGCTTTCTAATGTAATAAATCAGACTAATAAAATTATTGTCACTTTCTTCATAACAGACAGAAGAAAGACAGTTTTTCTTTACTGTCAACGGTTGGCAGAGTTTTAAAATATGAAGGTTTTTTTTTTAAAAAAAACATATGAACAAGCAACAAATACAAACTACAAAAGTGACAGCTTCTTTCCAGAGCTAAATAGATAGGGCTTGTATTAATCATGTACCAAATTTCATCTCCTTCCTATCTTCTGCCCTACCTAAATGCAGAGGGTTTTAATCAAATTTATCATTGTAAATAACCAGAACAGGGGGAAAAGAAGAGGACATTTTTGCAAAAGCAGTGATTCATGAGGCAAACTTTGATTTTGCTCTATTTGTCTTGTCTGAAACTCTTTTAAATTGCTTGGTCTAGAGCAGGTGTTTCATTTTGTTTGCTATTTAGCATCAGTCTGGAACAGTCCATAGTGTTTCTACTGTGTAGAAAGCGTGGATTGCCAGTATGTTTTTCCCCCAAAATCAATGGCCATATTTCCTTGCTAGTCAACTACTCCTCTGATGTGCTTTTGGCTCTTACAATATTGCATGTGTAGTTTACTTTGAGAATCATTTCTTCCTTCATTTTGTAACCTCAAACTATGCAAGTAATGAATCTGGTTAATTTAAGTTTGGAAAAACATGCTTAGTTACGTAGAGCTTTTGACTTTACTGAGTGCAAATGACTTCAAAAGAGCAAGTACAACTAATTAAGAATCTTATTTGTTGCCAATATTACATAAATAAACTAAATCACAAAATTATGTGATAACTGGGAATATACTGATTCTGTTAATGTCATGATTTACTTCCCCAAAAATGAGAGGAGTACTAGGAAATAAGGGAGAGAAACCTCATCTGGAATATTTTGCTGTTTATAGATTCGTTTTGAAGGTGACAAAATAAGATCGGAAAAGGCTGTGCAAATGACAAGAAAATTAACTTAGAGGTTTATGCAAGTCTAGTTATACTTTGCTTAAATAAATCTCACATAAAACAAAAATGAGAAACTTTCAATTAGCTATACAATGTCATCAAGTAATAATAATAAAAAAAGACTGATGCATTATTCCTGATGAAAGAGTTCAGAGATTGATGTGAAATGGGAATTTTTTTCATAGAATTAAAAGAAACTTTACGTACAGAAAGCAAGTAACATAGGAATTAAACACTATAAGTATTATCAGGTTTTTCTGGGGGGTGGTAGGAAATTGCTATCTAATCTTTTCAGAAGTAGGATATGCAAACAGCAGCCTTCAGATTAATCATTAGACAGTTGCTTACAAATTCACACCATCAAATCAAACATTCTTTAAGTCTTTGATAAGGTATAGTTTGTCTACAAACTTCTACATCACTTGTTCATTCAATTTAGTTACAATGCTATATTTGATTATGTCCCTCCTCCATATATAGTACTTGCACTGTTATTTCAGAGTTTGGAACATAGCATTAAGAAAACTGTTGAACTTGCCAAGCTATTAGACTGTAAGACTTTTATTCTCCTGTTAAACTGATGGAAGATGAGCCTAGACTGGGCTGTCCAATAGAAGTGCTATAGAAAGGGATAAGTGCAGCTAAATATAATTGATCCAATACATAATTGCAGCATTACAGGGTTTCTTCTGTTCTGTTTTGCAGCATAGGGACACCAGAAAGGTGAATTTACTCCCTTCTGTTTATCATGGTATCACGTAAGTTTACATCTCAGTCCAGCACTGTAAAGCAAAAGGCAAATCAACAGTTTCTTGAACACTTTTCCTCACTAGATAGATCCTCTGTTGTGACTCTACTGAACACTGGTGAAGAATTAGCAGTCAATGACAATGAAAAGAAAGATATTAGCAGTCTCCCTCTTTTCTTTTTAGAAATGGAAAAGAAAGTTTGAGCGAACACTGACAATTTGTCTGCCGACTCACTTCAGAGATGTATCTATCTGGATTTTTTAATGGTGAAAGCTCACACACTAAATTCTGCAAAAAATAATTGTGTGAAGGATTCCAAAGGCTTATTCATGTTGAGTAACACCATATTCACTTTATTTGAATTGAGCTATTCATGAATGAAAATGTTTTATACAAATATTTTAAAGAAAGTCCCCAATAAAAATAGAAATCATTGATGAGTGAGGTGGTAAGATCAGAAGAAACTTCACAGTGGAAGCTAAATTTCACCCCTGTGGTGAATATTTTATCCATTATATTCTCCACAAGTAGATTTTTTTTACAAGTCTCTTTTGAAAAATCCAGGTAACTCAATGGCAAAACCATATATCTGAAACAAGCAGCACTACTCATATTTGAACCACTGCAGTGCCATTCTGTGCACACCACAAAGTGCACTTATCTGCTACACCAAAGCAAGCATGTGTATGAAAGTGGGTACTACTGATTATAAAACCATTCCAGGGAAATAAGATGCTTCTATTAAAGCAGAACTCATCTTAAAAAAAAAAAAAAAAAAAGAAAAGAAAGAAAAAAAAAACAAAAAGTAATAATTCATAACAAGTTCTCTTGAATCCCAATACCTCTAGTCTAAGTCAAAGAAAGGGTGACCTAGACATGAAATGATGGCTTAGTCATGAAATGAGACTCAGGTGATCGAATTAATGCTCCCACTTCCAGAAAAGAGCAGAATACCGCACTGTAGTCGTGGACAGTCCTTGGATCCTATATGAAGTAGATATTATTACTGTTTGCTTGCTGTTTAGACTATACATGCATAACAGGATTCCTGTTACACGTACCTCAGCAAAAACCATAGGGCATTTGACAAGAAAAAGGTGCAGGCCGATTGTAAAACACTATGAGAACCAGCTGTAAAAGCATTTTTGCTATGAAATTTATTTTTTATATATTATATAAGGTTGTCTCTTCATTTCAGTAGCTAGTTAGACTAGCAGACTCTGTTTCTCCTAGGTTTCAAACATCACTTTAAGTCATGCCTTGGTGGTCTTACTAGCAAGTTACCAACCAATGAGAGTGGCCAAAAAAATCCCCAATTGTTAGTAAAATAGTCAAACCTCTGTGAATAAAATTAGAAAGTTACTTCAGCACACATTAGTACACACACACACACATAAAAAAAAAAAAAAAAAAAAGAATTATCAGGATGTTATACTCCTTTGAAAAGCTCAGGTAGGTAACGATTTTAAGCACATCAATGGAAAACAGTAGGAAACAGCTGTGTCATTTTCAGGCCTTTCAAATGTCAACCAGCCTCATTACTTCAGTCAGAATGTTTCTTTTTTAATAGTCTCTGTACTTCAGAAGTGTGATGTGTTGCATCTGAGCATACATCAGCAAGGAAATTAGAGATCAATGTGATGGGAATGTTCAAAAGAATGACAGATCAGGCCAATTTTAAGCTCTGAAAGAAAACTTTACTGGATTCATTCATTTACAACAAACCATGCTAACAGTTAATTGTTACACATTATTAACATAATCACTACAAGTGCAAAAACATTAGCTTTCAACACTCACATTCTAAACTAGCTGTGAGTATACAATAGTGTGGAGCCAATGCTAGCTGGTGATGATTTTACAAGCAATTTTAAGAAAGGGGGGAAAAAAGAGGGAAATTAACCCCAAGAAAATCAAGTGATGCAAAAGAGAACAATTGTTCACCACCAACCAACTGATTCCCAACTGATTCCTAGCCAGTCCCTGAGCAATGCCAAACTCCATAGGTATTTTCCCCCCAAGTTTTATGAGTACAACATCATACGGTAGGGATATCCCTTGGGTCAGCTGGGGTCAGCTCTCTCAGCTGTGTCCCCTCTCAAGTCCTTGTGGACCCCCAGCCTACTCACTGGAGCGATGTGAGAAGCAGAAAATGCTGTTTAAGCAGAGCGATGTGAGAAGCAGAAAATGCTGTTTAAGCAATGCTCAGCAACAACTAAAACATCACTGTCTTATCTACATTGTTTTCAGCACAAATGCAAAGCATAGCCCCACACAAACTACCATGAAGAAATTTAACTCTGTCCCAGCTAAAACCATTACATGGCTATAAGCATTTTTTAGTTATGGGGTTAGGACAGTCATGCTGGAGATTTGACAAGAGAAGTGGGAACCACAGTAGGCTCATCTTCCTTCCCCAGTCTTCCTTGCTTGTGGTTGATGTTCTTTTGACACTTCCCCCTGCACCCCCATTCCCACTCCACCCCCAAAAAGGAAAATCTCATCTTCTTCTGATACTGCTGACTTTTAAATAGTTCTTTTCTTGCAGGTCATGTTTTAGGGTATTCAGCAGGATTCTGTCTATTTGTAATCTCTTGTGCTCATCTTTTCCTTAGCAAAATGCATATACACAGTCTCTGGCTACATCATGACAGTATTACCAATTCTGCCAGTGTTGTACACTGTAGCTGCTGACTGCACTATTAATTATAACCTGATTAATAAACTTTAAGGTACTACCCTGCTTTGGCAGCAGTATGATGCTTGTTGTGATAGATGTGTACCACAGCCTGTTCCAAGCTGTTTGGAAACAGTCCTGTTTCAGGGTGATCTGTGCTACTGATGTAGGCACATTTTCTGTTCCTTTTGAATATCATGTTATGTCTATTGAATTCAACTCACAACTTCATCTCAATATGATAATATATCAGCAGCAAAAATTCAACTATATCTTCCTGTGTATTAGTCTGATTAATGAACAGCGTTCACTCAAGAAAAATGTGCCATAATTTCTACAGTATGGTACTACAGATGTATCAGGAGAGTAAAGGTTCTCTTTGCCATTGTTTTTCTTGTTTCTCTTTGAACAATGTAACTTTAAAACAAATGTATTGCATATTTTTGCTTATTTCCTGACCATCCGTGTTTTTTTTTTTCTTTGTGACACAGAACTGTTTTCAGTGCTGCAGTGCTGTTGTAATTACTAAAACTGCTGTTGTAGTTATTTGGTGGACATACCTCCTATTGAAGTGAATGGTTACCATGCTCTCATGAGGAATTTTGGATCAAGCAAGGCAGTAGCTGGGTGTCTGCTTTCGTCAAATTAAGTCAGGGAGAAGTGAAGGGCAGCTACTACCTAAAGGACAGGATGTCAGGTGGGATAACATGTCTGGCAAAGTGGGGTCCCTGCCACAGGTCAGGGACAGGATCAGATTTACTGATAGTAACCAGTCAGACCCATCCCTGTGAACACCAGTCCGATTTGGGTCAACAGGGTCTTTGCCAGGCCTGGCAATGACTGTGGCTGAACTGGAGACTCCTACAACTTATCTTGGGCAGGCACCCCATGGGCACGGAGTGGATGGAAGCCCCAGATGAGGTTCATGAGGGTTGTTAAAGCTTACAAAGGCATCAGGGCCTTGATGCTGATGAACTATTATTTCCTATTGAGCATAGTTTGTTTGGAAAGAACATAACAACATGTCTATAGCGTTCTGGAACCACTGTTCCATCCCATTTCAGAAGAGTGTTATGGTT